>JAODAL010008015.1:0-120932 GCA_025379985.1 Phyllomedusa bahiana | reverse complement strand
GTCGGGACACTTTCTATATTATTTAAAAAGAAATTTGAGCATGGGCTTTTTTCTAGCCCCTTTTTTAAAATCATCCCAAAACAAGAAAATTTCCCAAAAATGAAATGAAATAACTTTTTATTTTCAAATGCGAGCCCCTTATTATAGTAAACAGTTTTTACTAACAGAAAAGGAAATATTAATGTGCAAAAATAACGAATATAAAAAACCCCAAAGATTAAAGGAAAAAAATTTAGCAACAAAAAAAAATTTAAATGTGCATAAACAAGCAAACCAAAAACCAGAATAAAAATAAGCAAAATTTCAGCAGCAGAAGAGGTCAACAGGGGGCACAAGACATTTTTGGGGTTGGAAAAAAAACTGGAGTGGGCCCACAGATTTGGCACAATGACAAAAGAGGGGAGGTGACGGCGGCAGGAAAAACATCATGAGGTCAGAGATTTGGCCAATGAAATAGGGGGGAGGTGACCGAAAGCAGCAACAACACAGCAGCAGAAAGGGGTTTCAGGGAGTGGCAAAATGACGCAGGTGGAGGCCCCCACGGCAGCAGCCAGAGCAGCAGCAAGAGGCCCAGACAGGGGCACAATGACTTTTCGGGAAGGAGCAAAAACGGGGTGGGCCCACAGAGTGGCAAAAATGAAAACAGTTTTGTAGGTTACGGCAGACCCACAGCAGCAGCATGAGGTCAGAGAGGGGCAAATTTGCCATTTTTGGAGGTGGAAAACCCAAGGAGGTGGGGGGCCCACGAGTGGAAACAAGGACAGAGTGTGGAGGGGGACGGCGGCAGCAGCATGAGGTAAAAACGGGGGAAACAATGACTTTTCGGGAGGTGGAAAAAAACGGGAGTAGGCACAGAGGGCACAATGATACAGTGTGTGGGTTTACGGCACCCGCCACAGAAAGCGCATGAGGTCAGACATTTGGCAAAATTGACATTCTGGAGGTGGAAAAAAAATGGGTGGGCCACATTGGGGGGCCACAATGACAGAGAGTGGAGGTGACGGGGGGCGGGAACAACAAATGAGGTCAGGGGAGTGGCACAATGAAATAGTGGGGAGGGACCGCAGCAGAAACCCAACAGAGGCAGCAGTATGGGGTTTCAGAGAGTTACACAATGACACAGGTGGAGGTCAAGGCCCCAGCAACAGCAGCGGGCAGCATGAGGTCATAGGTGGCACAATGACAGAGTGTGGGGGGTGGGGGGACAATCCCACCCTCTGGAAAAAGATGGTTGGTGGGGATGGAAAAAACTGTCAGCAGATGTGTGGCATCAGGCGGGTGGCGGCAGCAGAATAGTGGCTGAGGCAGGTAGTTTGAAAGCAGACTACTTTCTCACAGTTTGGGTGAGGCGTCATGGCTGATGTAGTCTGACGCCTAAGGCATTGGTGTGTGGAAATCCTGGCCGATCCACGCCTGATTCATCTGACAAAGGTCAGTCGTTCCACATTTCCCGTGGACAAACGGGTCCTCCCTGGGGTAACGATGGCCCCGCCGCACTGAACACCGCTCTGATGCCACACTACTGGCGGGCAGGACAGCTTCCTCCACTGCAAACTCGGCAAGTTGCGGCCACACATTCCAGCTTGGCTGCCAGTAGTCCAGCAGATCTTCTAACTGGGGTGGCCACCAAGTAGGCCACCACCTGTTGGTTCAGGGACTGCTCCAGGTCCTGCTGCTGCTGCTGCTGGTGACTACCCTCCTCACTAGGCAGGTGAAGTAAGCTGCTCATCAGTGACTCCAGACTTAGGTTGCTGCTGATGGAGCTGGTGCTGTTACTATCCCCACCTCCCCCAGCAGCCGCGGCATTTAGTACGTGAGCGCTGAGGAACCCACGGTCAGACCTGTCAGAGGAGGGACGATGCCGCACATAGGCAGCGGCCAACTGCTACGGAGGATTTCCCTATAGTATTTGAGTTTTTAGTCCCCCTCAGTAGCTGGGAAAAAGGCTCCCATTTTGGAAACCGGGAGCGAGGGTCCAATAGGGTGGAGAGCCAGAAGTCTTTCCCCCTTCCGGATGGTGACTATTCTGCTGTCACTAGCCAGGCAAATCAGCATGCTGCGGGCCATCTGCACAAGTGACTCCGAGGGGCCCCCGCCCTCCATCTCCACTGTATACTGCCACAGTGCTTGCGGGTCATCTGCCTCGTCTTCCCCATCTCCATCTACCTCCTCCAACTGGGTCCGTCCTCCTCTTTGTAACCTGGGTAGAAAATCCACTCATTTTACCAGAAAATGCTTCTTCTCCAATGTCCTCCTCCTACTCCTCCCCTCCTCCCTCCTCCAGTTCAGTCCCCACCGGACTCATGTGGCCGCGAGATATATTCGCCACATCTCCAGTCCCCTGCCCAGGGCAGATTTTTTCGCATCTGTTACAGGACATGAAGCAGTTGAATGATGTTAATTTTCCCATTTGTCCTGGCGACTGACAAATAACGTGCCTCCTCGAATGGCCTCAACAAACGGAGGTGTCACGCATGAGCTGCCCCTGGCTGACATCAAAGTTACACAGGGAGTACTCCTGTCCACCCCGGATCATCAAAAAATCGTTAATGGCCTTTCTCTGTTCATACAGTCGGTCCAACATGTGCAGGCTGGAATTCCAACGGGTGGAAACATCGCATATCAGAGTGTGTTGGGTGAGGCCGTTCTGCTGCTGCAATTCGAGGAGGGTGTTCCTAGCTTTGTAGGAATGGATGAAGTGCATGCACAGTTTCCTGACCATTTTCAGAATCTTCTGAAGATCGGTGGTAGACTTCAGGAACCTTTTCACAACCAGATTGAACACATGCGCCATGCAGGGCGCATGGACCATCCGTCCTCGGTGCAGCGTGGACACCATGTCCTCCTATTGTCCGTCACCATGGTTCCGATTTGATGTTGGCACGGAGAAAGCCACACATCAATTTCTTGCTGCATGACGCGGGGCAGTTCCTCCCCTGTGTGACTTCGTTCGCGACGAAGGGCCCGGTGTAGAACTGCGGGACACCGCTGGGGCCCTACACATGTGGTAAAGATGGAGTAGTAAATTGTGGAGGCTGAGATGGTGGTGGTGGTGGAGGAGGAGGACATTGGCGCAGGTGCAGCAGTTTGACAACGGGGGAGGAGAAAGCGGCGTTCCCTGTCCAAGTTGTTGGTGTGCCTGGGCAGGAAGCACATTCACCCAAAGGCGAAAAAGGGCATGTACGGCCCTGACCGTTTGTTACAGTCCGACGTCCGCGATGCCATCACCTTGGAAAAACCGATAAGCTCAAAGGACTGGCCCCATTTCTGTTCTCATATTTATGAAATGCTTGGGCTGCCTTTTGAAAGAAATTTGGGTTGGAATCTCCATCTTGGCTCGGGGACAAGCCATTAGTTTTCTGAATGGTGCAAGTACAAACCCTTTGGAAAGGGGGGACGCTACCCAAAAATTTGGGCAGGACCGGTCAGCTGCTGCACCTTAGGTGGTTTGGGCAACTGGTTTCTCTTTGCAATCAAAAACTACACATAGGCTGATGGACAAAACATTGAACTTTACTTCATTTTTATAAATTGGTGAAAAAAGAAAAGTTCTATGCGAACACCTTGGCAAGAAAAAACTATGAAAACGGGGGGGGCGTTTGGCTGTATAGTTCCCCTGTTTAGGGGGGTGAGTGTTTGCCCCTAGTGACGTGGAGCCGTTTCAGTGAGTTGCGCCGGGTCCCGCCAAAAAATGACGCGAGTTTCGGAAGGGCCCGCCTTCCTTTTCAAGCATGGTTGTAAAGGCCGTCACCCTCTTTATTCACTGACCATTTTTTAACCCTAAGCCCTAAAAATCCCTAGGGGCTTGAGGAGCAATCAAAAACCCTATTTTACTTAAAAAAGCCCAAGAATATAGGGGAAAAATGGATTCCCATACCCAAAACCGATATTTTTTTGGGAAATCTAATGCCCTAACTTTTGACACCTTCAGTTGGCAATAAAAAAATACAAAAAACAAAAATTGAAATTTTTTGTTTAATAAATATAATTGACTGTGGATATCGACAATTAAAAAAAAACCAAATGAATTAAACAGAAATGTGGAAAAGCTAGATCTTAACTACAGAATAAGTTGAAAAAAATATGAAAGAGAAAAAAAAGCTATCAATTAAACAGGTTTATAATTGGTCTGAAGATGATTAGTAAACTCAAAACGAAAATTCACTAAGAAAAGGCCCAAACCCTTAAAATGTCAAGAAATACATCAGACAGTCTTTGAAAAATGCAGGGGGAAACAAGCCCCAAACCTTTTTTGGATGTTGGCCCCCAAAGCGAACAAAAGAAAACACTCCAGCCCAGCCCCAGAACAGGAGGGGGGGGTCGCCCTCCGGCGTAAAAAAACGAGAAGAAGAAGTAGAATCTTGCCATAATATCTCCACACATACTTTGACGCTGAACAAACCAAATCCTAAACAAAGGAAACCTGTTATGTTCTGGAAAACAAAATGATCTTTTTAAATTTCAAGTGGTTTCTAAATTGTGTCGGTCAGTTGGCTTAAGTGTTCTATAAAAAGAAAACAAGTTTTGTGGGGGAAGTTAAAGATATCAAGGCGTTTAAGAAAAAAAAAGTCGTTTGATCCATTGTTGCAAAATCTATTTGGAATTTTTTCTCAATTGGTCATTAAGAAGTTACAAAAAAAAGGAAGAATGTCCCCCCCCCCCCCCCCCCCCCCCCCCCCCCCCCCCCCCCTCCATATAACCTCTCCCCTCTGGGGCAAGAGCACTTCAGGGTTGTCTAAAATAAGGGTTTTTCAAAAAAAAAACCCGATAAGGGGGGGAAAGTTTTTCATGGCCCGGGAATTTTTATGTAAAAAAGCGTTTGAAATTATTAGATGCTTAAGTTATAAAAAAATTAACCTATGATCCCCCCCTTGAAATTAAACAAAAAATTTTTTTTAATTGTTGGAGGAAAGCATTACTTCGACTTTATTGGTCTAAAACAAAGAATTTTTAACAGTAATCACCCTGGGTTCCTATTTTTTTTTGCCCCAAGGTGCACAAGGACCTAACGTCCCAAACATGTGGGCCCATCGGTCGGGATGGGCTTCTTTTAGAGCCCTGGAGTTTAAAAGTGGTTTTTACAAAAAACATATAAAAAAGAACTTTCTTGTCTTACTGTTAACCCAATTTCTCAAAAAAATTCAAAACCGTGGGTGTGATGCGTTACTTCATGTGCCCCTTATATTAATCACTATATAAAAACTTTTCCTTTGTTTGGGCGTAAGGCGTCAGAGAAGCTTAATGATGATGTAACTTTAACAATAGCACATAACCTTTTTGTGAGTTATTCGATTTGGTGTGCTAAAAACTTTTTTCGTTTTGGGAAATGATTTTTTTTTTACAGATCCAAGGCTTATTTGGGCTCGCCTGCGGCCCTGTGCAGCAATCTTTTATGATCAGGTTTGAAATTGTCATGTATACATGGGGAATTTTCCCCCTTAAAAAGTTGTGGGCGCGTTTGTCGAGACGTCTTTAATTGGAGGGGGAAAATGAGAAACAACTAATGTTTTGTGGGGTATCTAATTCCGACCCCATTGAAAAAATTTTAGCATAAATTTTAGAGACGAAATAGAATATTTGGAGGTTAAAATTATTGGGGGACTCAAGTAGAAAATAAAATTCCAAAACAACGTTATTCAAAACCCACGAACGAATAACTTCCCCATCGTCAAGTTTTCATCCCTTAAATATTTATGGCTCCCAAAAAAGCCAAATGATAAGGGCACGTGCATTTGTTGGGTTTATTGATAGTATGTTTTTAAAAATGCAGGAATTGGTTAAAAAATTTTGTGAAAAGGGTTAAAAATGAGAAAAAATTGGTACAGATAGGTTTAGAAATCAGGCAAAAAAATAGGAAGAGTTTCTTAAGGGAAAAGTAACGAATAAAAAAACAGCCTAGATTTTTTTTAATTTCCCGTATGAAAAGCATTCTACTTCAAAAAAAATGCCTTTAAATCAAAATTTGGGCACTTGCTACAATCGGGCCAATTTTTGGGACTTGTTTAGGGACAAACCAGTTTATTATAAAAGTGGTAAAAAAAATGGGAAAAGCCTTTAACTCTGTTTGGCCCTACACAGATTTCCAGACAAAAAAACCCTTGGACTAAACGTAATGGGAACTCCTTGTTATGTGCAAAAAATGTTCCGCTTTTTTTAAAAGGTTCAACAATTAAACATCCGCTCAGGATTTGAATTACCTTTTAAAAGGATCTTTGTTGCATAGAAAACGAAATTTCTACATGTTAAAAGCCCATGTAGCAAATGGTATATGGGGAAGCCCCGCCGCCAGGAGAATAGGTTGGGGACAAAAAAAGTGCTATTAAAAATTTTAAAAAAAAAAAATAGCTCGGTCCCCAAAAAATTTGGTTTGGGAAAAAATGTAGCGAAAATTAAATCCCAAACAAAATTCGTGTTTCGTTGGTGTGTACTTGAACAAGTGAAATCTAGAATAGCCAAAAAAAAACTGGTTTACTACGAGGGAGGGATTGGATTGCAACAATGGATACAATTGCACCAAAGGGGTTAAAAATGGTCTTTGATTACGTTGCTTTTTGTAATCATCACTATTAAAATATTCCTATCCCTTTTTCCCCGTCCTCTAAGTTTTGATTTTATTTTTTTTTTTTTAACAGTGTGTTAGAAATTATTTTTTTTAGTATGATAACAGAATACACACTGTGTAATCATGGTCAGGAAAAAAAGAGGAGCGTCCCTTTAAAACGCATGCTTAGGAAAGGAAGGCGTGCCTTCCGAAGTGCGTCATTGTGGGGGGCACTGGGTGCAACTCGATGTCGGCCCCCTATGGGGTCTTTTGGGGACTATCACTACCTCTAAACAGGGAAGCTTTTCAGCAAAAGTACTCCCACTTTTTATTTTTTTTTTCCATTGCTAGGGTTCGTATAGAACTATGTTTTTATGCCCCTTTTTTAAAAATTAGTAAAGTTCAATTTTTTGTCATACAGCCTATGTGTAGTTTTTGATTGTATAGGGGAGTCTAGCAAAGGGATCCTAAAAGCTGGGACTTAAAGTGTGCATGTAAATTAGGCTTTTTTTGAATTAGATAAAGTCTCTTTGCAAATTTCCTCGCTAACGCTGTGGCCCCTGAGTAGCGAAAGGGGCAGGGGCATCTGGCCGGGAGATGAGGCAAGGAAACGCTCCCTTCTGCGAGGTGGGGGAGCCTTGACTGGCTGCAATGGCATGCGGGCCATGGCCCCTGCTGAAGGAGGATGGACCACAATCTGAGCAGTTTTTTCCCCGGCCACGGATGTGTGCTGCATGTGTTGGCCGGGCCGTGGTGCCCAAGTTAGCCCCTGGCCGTTCACTTTTGCCACGATTCTAGATATACCCTATTCGGTCCCCGGTGTCTTGCAAAAAACTCCACACCCCCGGTAGCTGATTTTACCGCCCAAATCCGCACTGAGTGATATTTCGCGCTGCTCCTGAGCCCCTGTGCCCTACTTTCTTGGACCCCGGAAAACGGGTTTTCTACCCCCTGGCGTTGGCCCGACCTCACAATGCTGTACTTGTGACTAAAAGGCCCCAAACCCCCTTGCCCGGCTGCGCCGTTGCCTGACGCGCAAGCTGACCCTCTTTTCCCGACGTGTTTAAGCCCTTGCCTCACCCCGGTCCCAAATCATCGGCTACATAATTTATTTTTGTGTTTTTTTCGTCACTGCTGTCCCCTACCGGTTTTTGGGTTTAGAGGCTGACCCTCACAACGACCTCCCAAAGCCACTCTCCCTCTTTTTTGCGCCTATGCAAGAAGCGGGGGTATGGCCCCCCTTTCTTCGTGCCAAGTAGATGCTGACGCCCTCCTCAAAATTTTTTTCCTGCTATAGAGTGGGGCTGAGCCCGACCCCATGTAGACTTGGTGAGGCAACCGGTGGGGCAAAGGCGGGGTTTAGGAATTTTAGGGCAGTGACCCGTCCCCGGGGCCTGCCAATAAGTTTTGTGTTGAGTCCCACCGATTTGGGTGGGTTTTAATTTATCTGGGAGGAAGGGGATGACAGTTAAATTAGACCCTTGGGGGTAGTGGGGGGGAACCCGGGCCCCCAGTGACAGCGGAGTTGGGGCCTCACCGAGGACCCCCTGCGGTCCCCTTGTGTGCGCGAAAGGGCCGCCAAAAAGGAAAATTTTTGGAGATCGCGGTAAGACCCGACCTCTTGCGACATACTGTTTGTTTCTAAAATGTCAGACATGTTTGTTTAAGAATATTGTATTTTTTAAATACACACCTTTATTTAATCCCTTTTAAAAACCCGTAAAGCCTGGGTTCCCTTGGATATAAAAATTTCGTCCCAAAAAAGGGCAGGAAAAATTGACTTTTATGTGCCGTTTTTAAAAAATCTGTTATTTTATGAATTAAAATCACAAAAAGGCTTAATTAATCTTCGGATATGAATTTTGCTACAGAAATTTTTTGGCGGTTTAAAAAAAAGTTTTTTTTATTTGGGGGTACAAACCCTTTTTTCAAAAAAAAAAAAAACATTTTTGGGGTTAAAACCCTTTTTGGAAAAAGTTTTAATTTTTTTTCGGGGGGGGAAAAAAAGGATTTTTTGGGCAACCAAAAATTAACGAAAAAAAAACCCTTTTGTAGCGTGTACAATGGCGTGTATTTTTGCTACACAAAAAGGGAAAATTGTAATTAACCTTGTTGTGAATTTTGCTCGAAAAAAAGTTTTTTTTTTCCGGGAAAAAGAGGTTTTTTTTGTGCCCCAAAAAGCAGAACAACGCTTAATTAAAACCCCCCGGGTATAAATTGTGCAAAAGAATTTAGCAGCCAAAAATTGCCAGTTTTTAGCTGTTAAATGGGTGTTTTTACGTACACAACAAAAGGAAAACTTTAATTAACCTTGCTTTTGAAATTTGTACAGAAAAATGTCTTTTTTGCCGGTGAAAAAGACGGTTTTATTTTAGTTACCCCAGCAGCGAACAACGCTTAATTAACCTGGAAGAAATTGCGCAAAAGAATTGGCGTCAAAAATTACCAGTTTGTGGTGTTACAATGGCGTGTATTTTTAACTACACAACAAAAGGGGAAACTTGTAATAACCCTTGCCTGTGAATTATGTCGGAAAAAAGTATTTTTGCCCGGGGAAAAAGACGGGGTTTTTTTAGTACCCGCGCAGAACAGTTTTAAATTAAACCCCCGGATGTTTTGGCAAAGAAATTTGAGCCAAAATGAAGTGGTATTTGTTTTGTAAAAAAATGTTTCTTTAAATGAAAACAACAGGGAAAAGGCTTAATTTACCCTTGGTTTTCAATGGCTGTGGCAGTAGCATTAAAATGTATAGCAGTTGACTGGGTGCACATGGACTTCGATCCAATACCCCCAAAATCAGAAATGAACGCTAAGAGAAGCGTCTTGAGACAAGTGAGACACCCCCCAAAAAATCGCTGTAAAAAAATGGTTTTTGTTTCGCTATCATAAGCAGCGTGGGGAGCACCTTCCTATCAGTCAGTGGAGCGGTTGAGTCCCAGCATCCGCCCGGGTTATATAGTGGGTGAGTCACAGAATCCCGCCGGTCTCTAAATTTGGGTTATCTTGCAATGTATGCGGCTATGCCCCTTTTTCCTCCCAATTTTTTTGCCCCATGTAACGCCATGTGCTCGCAGCCTTTTATCAATCAAAAGCACACTTCGGTACCCCCCAACCCTTTGACTTCGTTCCGAACCGAAGGGTTTCCCCGAAATTCTAAAAGAATTCCTTTGTTAGAAAACAATTGCCCATCTCTACTTACAACATACACTCAGCTGACATCCTATTTCATGGTATGATTCTGCACTTGGGTTTTCGCCTTGAATCATTTTTTCTCACTTGTCAGGTTATTAAACGGTTAACTGCAGCCGTCTTTTCCTCACCTGCAACCGAACGAGGGGTATCATGAAGAAATTGGGATACTGCAATCTAATCACAATTTTATCAAGCCTTTGGAATAAAACCTCCCACAGAGAATGAAACTGGCAACCGACATCAGATTTCAGAATCTCTCTGCTGCAATGGCCATTGTTTAAGTAAACATTCATGCCGGCTGCATTTTTATGGAGTTCATATTGCTGACAAAACTCATGCTTCTGATAGACTGGGATTGTCAAAACAGACTGTTGTGAATTGATGAATGCTTTTAAACTCTCTTTATGTAATAGAGGGAACATGTAATCTCTAATTTTCAAGCTGTCCATACATATGGTATTGTTGTTGTTTTTTATGCATTTCCACTTTTGAGGAGTACGGCATGTTCTCCAAGAGGTGCATTGAATTCTGTGCCCACTGGGAAAGAAATCAGCTTTCCATCCAAACAGGCAGCATTAATATTTTATTTATTTTTCAGCCGTAGATAATTGCTGTCCACTTATGTATCACGAAAAGTTTCCCTGAAAGTCATAAAAAAGCAACAAACTGTTTCAAATACTCCGAGATTTTTTTTCCCAAACTCTCATTTATTACGATGTGCGCTGCCAAGAATGCCAACTTAACACTGTTAATCTCAGCATTGTTAAAATCTCTGAACACTCTGACACCACGCTCTGAATGTTACGCAGAAAATATAAAATATGTAGAGCGGCACAATGACTGTTTGAAGTCAGAGTAAACATATGTATCATTTTAGTAGCAAAACAATATGAACTTGATTCAATAAGAAAAAATATAAATTATGGCTCATTGTTACTAAGTACACTTTAGCTGTAGGAAACTATAGAATCTATATCTTCTCCAAAGATGCTGAAAGAACAGACTCTTCAGCTGAATAGAATTGTTTAAAACTACTTATACTACTGTATCTCCAGTCAAGACGTGTACTTCCTTGCTCCTTAAAGAGACCTAGCCACAGAATAGCTTAAAGATAACTAGACAGACAATTGGGGAGAGTCAAGCTAGTGGAACCACCACTAATCCAGAGAAAAAGCTGATATTGGCTCCAATGTGCTTGATCTACCATAGAAATGAATTGAAATAGTCTCTAGTGTATTCAAGTATTTGAAAGTGCTAGAATAATTAAGCTCCAAAGAGATTACAGAGATTGTCCCACCATTAACATTTATTACCTATTCACAGGAAAGATGATGAATGTTTGATCGTTGGGGGACTTGGACCTCTGTGCTTCGTCGCTATGCTTTAAAAAGAGCATTGGTCGAAAATGCGCACTACTGTTTCATTCACAGTCTACTGGACCAATAGAGATAGATGACTACAGTGCTCTGCCATCTTTTTGGGTCCGAAAGACTGTAAATGCAAGAGCAGGGTACATGTTTAACCACTGCTATGTTCAAAACCTTTCTCAGTATGAAAGCGAAGTGAGGAAGGGTGAGGTCCCAGTTTAGCAATCAATTGGGGTCCCAGTGTTCAGACATTTGTCCTGTAGGTGGCACAACTCTTTCAAGGACTGATCTGAGTGTAAGAGTAGGCAATGTTATGGTATTGTTTTATGCAGGAAGCACAATACATTGTTATCTGAAAGACATGCTCTATTTATCAAAACTGATAATGTGAAATCTAACTTTACTGTCCATAGCAATTTATCACAGTACTGTTTATTTTTTCTCAAAATTAAAGCTAATTTCTGACTGGCTGCTCTAGGCAACAAAATCAGTTTTCTTTTTTTTTTTAGACTTTTCACAAAGGAGACTTAGGGCCACATGTATGAGCACTGCCTTGGTCTAAGACTTTCTTTGTTGCCCATAGCAACCAGTCAGAGCTCCCCTTTCATTACATATAGTGCTCTGAAAAAAAGTAAAGGGGCGCTCTGATCGGGGGGGGGGTTTTTTTCTAAGGGCAACCAAAGAAAGTCTTAGACCAAGACAGTTTTCATACATGTCCCCCTTAGTGTGTTTTAGTGATAATGATGTTACTAAACTATGTTCTATGGAGGAGCATTATAAATCAATTGTACAAAAATGCCAACACACCAATTGATAGCTTGCCATTCATTGCAATGGAAAATTCAAAAGGCACTCTTAAATCCTCACAACCTACATGGTGCCTGTGAGGAGAATCCACTCCAAAATATGACAAATCATCTCCAACTTCCTATCTAGTCAGAGCACTAGATGGGTCCCCAGCCTCCCAGGAAAGCTCCATTTACACTTATAATTAGCCAAGCATGACCCATTGTAAAATGCTACTCCATAGGATGTTGGCACATCAGGGGTACATAGACACCCCCAAAAGAACCCCCACTTCCATTTAAATTTCCTGAAAAAAAGCGCCTTTAATTCCCAACTTCAAAACTTGAAAGAAAACGACCCTAGCCAAACCGCTCCGAATTTTTATATCGATTCATACGATCCGCTTTATAACTTGGGCCCATGGCGGTTTTATATCGCAAAAACATGGAACTCCCCAGACACAAAACCACCATTTCCAGGGTTTTTGAAAGGGGAAGGGGGGGCCGAAATATCCAAAAACCGGACCTACAGAGCCCATTAGATAGGCGTGTTTTTGTAACCGGGCGCATGTAAAGGGGCCCCCCGTTCTGGGGTGGTGCACCGGCTTTGGGTTTTTGTGCCAATGCCCTGCCGGTTTTTGGCCCCTTTTTGTTTTTTGTATCAGAAACTGCATGACCTGAAGGGGGGGATTCTTAGACCAACCCAGGGGGGTTGTGGGGGGTGGAAAAAAGGGGGCTGCCCCCGTGGGCTGTCCCCCCCCCAGATATAAGCGGAGCCCCTTTTGGGCTCTGCCTTTTATCCAAAAGGGGGGGAAACCCAAACATTTTTCCCGGAGCAACCGGGACCAGAGGGGAGCCAGGCCACATAAGCCCCCCCCTGTGAGCCCCGAACCAAGCCCCAAGGAACTTGGGCCCAAAAAAACTGCCTTTTGTCTGTAACCCATGCTTTTTAAAAACAAACCCTACTTACCTGTAAATTTTTTATCCTTTTGTAAAAATTTTCTATGTGCCCTCCAAGGCTAATTAAATCTATAAACTTTAATCTGAGTTAGTCTGTCTTGATCATCAGCCTCACATGCCTATTACTGGGTCTATGTATATATAGCTACCCAAGGGTTGGTTCCTGGCCCTTTTAATAAGTCGGTAACGGACCGTCTTATAACTAAACGAGAGAACTGGTGGCAGCCGTTCAGGGTTCTGGACGAGGAAAGTGTTCTCCCGTCCTCCCTTCTTCTCCCTGTGCCCCGTGTGGACAGGGTGAACAGTGGAACCGTATCTGGCTGACCTTGTGCACCCCCTAGGGGGCAGTGCAACGTCGAGATACACCCCAAGTCAGGCCGTCGTCCCTCCAGTGGGCCGGCGGGTTGGGCTTTTTTCGTCACATATTGGTGGCAGAGCGGTGGGATCAAGACAATAGTGTTTGTGAGTGCGTGTTCTGTACTCCCAAATACTAAGGTCTACCAGCAGTGGGTTTTGCTGCTGGGGTTTTAAGATTAACTCAGCACTAGACAAGTCAGAGTGCAAATACAAGGTTTGGGTGCATTCAGGTTGCAGTTTTTGTGTCAAGTAACCCAGTGTTGCGTTGCAAGGATGGCTGTAGGCCCGCAGGAAACAGTCGGTGAAGTTAGCCAGGAGGAGCTCGGCCCAGGCCAGGCTGTGGACTATGAAGGCGAGGGGGAGTCCAGCTCGGGCTCCTCAAGGAGCCAGTCACAGGTGGTCAATGGCGTAGTGGGCAGCTCACCTTCGGCTATTCTCCTGCAAGCTGCCCTGGCTAAGCTTGAGGCTGGAGACCTCGACGCCTACAAGGCCCTCCTAGCAGCTGCAGAACGTCGCGAGCGGATAGAGGCGGAAGCTGCAGAACGTCGCGAGCGGCTAGAGGCGGCAGCTGCCGAACGTCGGGAGCGGGCCGAGGAACGTCAGCGGGACCGTGACCACCAATTACAGGTGCTACAGCTGGAAAAGGCCAAGTCCACCCCGGCCAGTCAAGAGCCTCCTCAGACCCAGGTCCCGAAGTTAAGGGCGGAGGACTTTCCCATGCTGGATAAAGGTGGAGACCTGGACACCTTCTTGCTGGCATTTGAAAAAATTTGCCGCCAGCACCATGTGCCTGAGGACCAGTGGGTCCGGTTTCTAACTCCTCGTCTCAGAGGTAAAGCTCTGGAGATCTTCGGGGACCTGCCCAGCGATGCCACCCTGACCTACGAGGGAATCAAGCAGGCACTGATCCGGCAGTACAATCTCACTCCTGAGATGTACAGGAAGAAGCTCCGGAGTTTGCAGCGGGGTCCTACGGACAGCTGGGCCGACCACATGCGGGCCCTCCAGAGAGCAGTCGACCAGTGGACCTCGGGGCTAAAGATCACCACCGTCCAGCAGCTGAAGGAGCTCATCGCCACGGAGCAGTTTTTGTGGAACTGCCCAGAGGACCTCCAGCAGCATCTTCGTGACCGGAGGCCAGGAAGCACACCAGCTGGAGAGGGGGTAAGATGCCCGCAGGGCCAGTTGTCCCTCCCCAAAACCCGGGGGGCCTCAGCCCAGCTTCCCGTCTGGGGGGGAACCCCCCACTCGTCCCCTTGCAAACAGCCGGACATTTAAAAAGGCCGCATGCCCCCGCCAAAGGGCCCACCCCAGTCCCCTTTTCCAAGGCCCCACAATGTTTTGTGTGTGTGTGGGGTGAGGAAGGCCCCTTGATAACTTCCACCAGTCACCGTACCCGGGTTGTTGCCATGGGACTTTTGACCCCGGGCCGGGGATACTGTGGTGGGCCGACGGGGTGTCCCCAAAGGACATATCCCGGGGAAAGACCTGCGCTGTCTCCGGAATTGGAGGCGTTATGCCGGCGTGCCCCATTGCCAGGGTGTATTGGGACTGGGGTGCCGGGGCAGGGGAATGCGGGGGTGGGGTATCCCCGAACATTTCCAGCTATATTTTTTTAGGGACAGATTTTGGGGGGCTGTTAGCCCCTTTTTTGACCCCTAACCCCCAAATGTCGTCCCCCCAAATGTGATGTGTTATCCAACCATGTTAATATTCGGACAATGGTGAACATGCTACTGAGGGATAGGGGGGGTGGGTGACAGGGTTTTGTCCTTCTCCATCCTTGGAAAGAGATAAGGTCAGCATTTTCAATAGGGCAGGGGGATGTGTCCAGCAACTTGCTGGGAAATCGTTGTCCTCTGTTGGCACAAGGGGACAAACAGGGGGCAACAGCTGGGGTGGGGAGCTGCAGGTGAGGCAGGGCCCCCAGAAAGACCCAGGCAGGGTCTCCCACACCAGGCGGACAGGGGGGCAACATCTACAGGGGGGAAATCAGGTGGCGGGGGCCCCAGCCAGGTCCACAGGGCAGGGTCCCCCACAGCCAGGACAGACATGGGGGCAGACAGCTACAGTGGGGGACATGCGGGTGAGGCGGGGCTCCGGGAAAAGGGCCACGAGCAGGCTCCCCAAAAAACAAAAATGTCGATGGCCAGGTTAGGCCCAAGCAGACGGGCACTTATATAACCCGGGGGGGGAAGGGAGCCCCACCAGGGGTTTTCAGCGGCGTGGCCGCTGTCACGCGCAGTGGGAGGGCAGGACCAGGAGGCCCCTCAGGGCCCACGGAACCCTCCCCCGGACCGGGTAATCCCGGGGTAGTGGGGGCCAAAATAGGTCCCCAGGAACCGACAGATGACTGGCAGTCTTATCCATTCGGGCCACGTCTATCAAGTTTTCAGGCAGCGTTGGGGCTGACGACAGCCTGAAAGCTCTAAAGGGGGGCAGGCGGCACACCCCCCTTTGGACTCAGACACCCGCAAGGGTCGGGGGCCCAAAGGGACGCTGTACCACGTGAGGGCCCCGACCGGGGGCTCCCCGGAGGCGGGCCCAGGCCCGATGGTTGGGGGTGCCCCTACCCTTCAGGCGGATTTTGTTGGGGGTTGCGCACGAGATTCCGATGGCCGGACACCTAGGGACAAAAAGACCAAGGGAAAAGGGCTGCCCAGCATTTCTACGGGCCAAAGAGGGGAAACGATGGGCTGCCTACTGCCATTCGCGCGACACCTGTCAAGGGGGGAAAGGGGCGGGGCCAACCCCAAACCCCCCACGGGTACCTCTGCCTATCATAGACGGCCTTTCAGGGAGGGTAGTTTGGGGAAAAAAAGGGCCCCGCTGTCCAAATTCCCCAGCACCCGGGGGAAACTTTTCGTAACTGACGGTAAAAAGACTAGCAGACTATGCCACTCGGTCCCCGGGGAAGGGGTAGCCCTGTCGTCCTTTTCGGGCCGACAAGGTCCCCCACCCCCTTTACAAAATTTTTCTCGAGTGGGTTTTCCCCGGGAAAATGCTCCTACCGGGGGACCCAGTTCATGTCGCAGTTAATGAGTCCTTGTTAAGCTGAACAGGTGCAACATCGGTGGCCACCCGACCACCCCACAGACAATGGCCTGGGGAAAACTTTTCAATGGCCCCCAAGCAATGCTAAAAATTTTGGGTCGCACCCACGGCGCAGGGGAGGGGTACCCCCACACCTACTATTTGCCTCCCGGGGGAATTCCACACCTAAAGGGGGGTTTCGCCCCTTCGAACTCCTGTAGGGCGACTGTACGGGGGCCCCGGCCTGTAAGGGGGCCCTTGGAAGGAGACTTAAAACCCCCGAGGTGTCCGCATTGATTTTTTTGGGGCGTTCCGGACAAAAGAAAGGCCTTGACAAGCATGCAAGAGAATATGCGACGGCCCGGGCCGCCCGAAGCATGGCCCCAGAACGCTTTGTGAGAGGACCTACCGGTGGGTCAGAAAGTGTGGGTACGGTCCCCTACCACAGGACAAGCTTTAGGCGGCCGGGAAGGCCCAATGTCTGACCAGCAACTCAACGCAGTCACGTACCTGGCACCCTAAACCACAATGGGGGAAACGGAAGGCCTTCCAGGGAAAACCATAAAGGCCATCATGGCGGGAGGCATGTGCCCTTCCCGGTGCAACCTGCCCAAAGTAGTGAGAGGAGAACCTCTGGACATGCTTGCCCGGTCGGGGCAGGTGGATCCAAAAAGGGATGTGGAATTTGTGGACAGCTCCTGGGGGACCAAGGGGTCCCAGCTTTTTGGCAACTTCCACCCCCCCCGGGCATTGTTCCAACGTCCCTGGAAGGACGGAGTAGCCGCCACACGTGGACACCGGGGGTCACCCCCCCCAATCCGGCGTTCAACATACGGATCTCCCCCAAGTGCAGCACACATGCGGAGAATTACGAGATGCGAAGCTGGGGGCATACAGGCGCCAACATGCCTGGGGCCTCGCCTGTAATCCCGTCCCCAAGAAGGATCGGGGGCCACCCGGTTTTTTGCGTGGTTTCAGGGGGCTCAACGCTGTCACGGCACCGATCGTACCCAATCCACCATCGGTGACCTACTCATCATTTTGGGCCGGGGGCCAATTTCCTCCCCCATGGAAAAGAGCCGGGGTATTGGGAATTCCCCTACCCGTGAGGCAAGGGAACCTCTGCCCTTTTTTTACCCCCCTTCTGGTGTACATCCACTGGCATCCGTTCGGGATGAAAAATGCCCCTACCACTTTCAGCGGATGGTCAACCCCCTGCTTAAGGGGGCTTGAAGGGTGCAGCGCGACCCGGATGACAAGCCGTTTTAGTCCCACCGGGAGGATCACCCCAGCAACTGACCAGGTACTTGGGCGTATCGGGCCCGGAGGCTTCCCCTCAAGCTGGGAAAAATGCCAGCTGGGCATGATTTAGGTCCACTACCTGGGGCAAAACCCGGGGAGGTGGGGGGCCTTAAGCCCGAGCCCCCGGGAAAAATGGAGCCACGCATCCGGCCCCCCTCAGGACCAAGAAGCAGGTGATGTCCTTCTTGGGCACCGCTGGGTACTATAGGAGGTTTGTTCCCCACTATAGTAGCCGGGAAAGCCCCGACAGACATCACCAGGGAAAAGGTTGCCCCCCGCATCATTGGACAAACGACTGCGAGACGCCCTTCCAAGCCCTCAAGGCCGCCTTTTCCAGCTCCCCATACTACAAGCCGCCGCTTCACCCGGCATTTATAGTAAAAACCCAAAGCCAGTGACTTTTGGGCCCCGGGGCAGTTCTCAGCCAGGTGGACCCCAACGGGAAAGGAACATCCCCTTATGTACCGAGCCGAAGCTTCTGCCGGGGAAGCCTACCCCATGGGGAAAAAAAATGCCGGCGATAGGGTGGCCCTGCATGGATGCAAAACCCATCTAACAGGCGTCATTTCATTGTGGAACCGACCACAACCCTCTGACTGGCTACACAGGTCTCCGGAACCAATGGGGGGTTGCAAACCCGAGCCTGGGGTTCCAACAGTACAACTTTGCCCTTTCGCCCCCGAAGGGCCGAGACCACGGCAACGCCGATGGGCTGTCCCGACAGGGAGAAGGGGCAGGTGGGCCGTGGGTGGACACCATAGGGGTGCCCCCCAGCCCCCAAAAGGGGGAGGGGTTTAGGAATCCACTCCAAAATAGACAAATCATCTCCAACTTCCATCAGTCAATCACAGATGGATCCCACCTCCAGGGAAAACTCCCTTTTCACGTTTAATTTACCCAGCCCTGACCCCTTTAAATCTCTCCCTAGGAGTTGGCACGAGGATGCATAGACACCCAAAAGAACCCTCACTTCCTTAAAATTTCACGAAAAAATGCTGCCTCAAAACCCAACTTCAAAGGGTTTAATGAAACTGACCCTAGCCAAACCGTCTCCCATATTTCATATCGATTCTAGGCGATCCGCTCATAACTTGGGGCCATGGCGATCATAAACGCAAAAAAATGGAACTCCCCACACACACACCACCATTTCCATTTCTGAGGCGCGGGGGACCGAATACCAGAACCGACCTACAACCCATAAGAAGGCGTGTCATATCCGGGCCCTCGGGAGGCCCGCCCTCTATGGTGCACCGGCTTGGTTTTTGTCCAATGCCCGCCGCGTTTTTGGCCATTTTTGTGTTTTATCAGAAACTGCATGACCTGAGGGAGGATTCTTAGACCGTCCCAGGGGGTGGTGGGGGCGTGAAAAGGGGGCTGCCACGTGGGGTGTCCCCCACAGATATAAGCAGGACCCGTGTGGGCTCTGCCGTTGATCCAGGAGGGGGTACCTAAGAGCATTTCCCCGGAGCATCTGTACACAGCACCAGGCACAAAGCCCCCCATGGGGCCCAGAACCAAGCCCAATAAATTGACCCCTTTTAACTGCCTTTTGTCCCGTAACCCAGCTTGTATGTCACCTCTGACTTTCCTGTATATTATTTATCCTTTTTGAATATTTTTCAGTGTGCCCTCCAAGGCTAATTAAATCTATAAAATTTTTAACTGAGTTAGTCTGTCTTTTATCATCGGGGTCACACGCCTAGTACTCGGTCTATGATATATACTAACCCAAGGGTTGGGTTCCCCGGCCTTTTATAATCGGTAACGGACCGGTCTTAAACTAAAAAGAAGAACTGGTGGCAGCCTTTTGGGTTCTGGGCAGGAAATGTTCTCCCCTCCTCCTTTTTTCTCCCTGTGCCCGTGTCAGGGGGGAACAGTGGAACCGATCTGCTGACCTTGGGGACCCCCTAGGGGGCCCTGCAATGTCGAATACACCCCAATCAGGCCGTCATCCCCCCGTGGGCCGGCGGGGTTGGGCTTTTTTCCACAGTTCCTTTCCCCCAAAGGGGAGAGATTACCCTTTTGAGCCACCATTCCTCACACCCTGTTTTTCGCTGGTCCCGCACGATGAGAGTACTCTTTACATTAATTATTTTTGCTTTCCCAAACCTGGTGGGTAACAAGCAAATTTAGGACGACAAAACCAACAAAGGGCGCTGGGTTTCAGCCTCTTTCCATTAATGTCTTTTTATATATAAATGCCTATTAGGTGCATAAGGCAATCTTAAAATCTTAAATACTCACGCACCTACATGGTGCCTCTCCCCAAGGCGATATATTACACTTTCTGAGCCACCCATTACCTCTCACCCCGTCAGCCGGTAAGCTCTGCACTGTACTGAAGAGGGACAAAGCCCCAAAACAGTTATATGCAATTGAGCAATACTGGCGTGGCATGAATCCTTTGCACTTTACAACACTTGGCAAGTCACAAGCAAATTAAGGATAGCTACATCCAATAGAGGGTCCTAGAGTGTTCAGCTCTCTTCCCATAATGCATTGTTATATGTAAATGTCTGTGAGGTGCAAAAGGCAATCTTAAATCCTCACACACCTACATGGTGCCTCTCCCCAAGGAGAGATATTACCTTTTCTGTGCCACTCATTGCCTCTCACCCAGCCGATCAGTAAGCTCTGATGAGGGCCAAAGCCCTGAAACAGCTGTAGATGAGTGACACTGGCTTGGCATGAATCCTTTTCACTTTCCAAGACTCTGTAAATCACATGTGAATTGAGGCTGACTACATCCAATAGAGAAAGCTAGAGCTTTCAGCTCTTTTCCCATAATGCGTTGTTATTAGTACTTTAAAAAAAAATAAAAACAGTCTCTATATCTTAAATTTGCACTGCAGTGTCATTTTCCACAATGTATAACTTTTTTGTTTTTTTAATCTATAGAGCTGAATGAGGGCTTAGTTATTTGCAGACTGAATCTTATTAGTGCCATTTTGGTCTACATGCGACTTTTTGATCACATGTTATTCCAAATTTTTGGAACACAAAATGACAAAAGAAACCCTCACCTTTGTCATTTGGAATCTTTTTTCTTCTACGGTGGTCACCATATGTAAATGATGATATATTTTCATAGATTGGACTTTTACTGACATGATGATACCAATGGAACTTTTTTTTTTTTAATTTGTACATGTAGTTGCCCCTAGGGTACTTGAATAAACCACAAACTTGATGTTTTAGATAGGAAGCAAGGCAATTTTATCCTTATTTCTTTATGAAATGAAGTTACTTAGCCTTTTGAGCAGGATCCTCTGCATATCGTCACTTTCTCAATAAACAACACACGTAGGCTACGATACTCAATATTTGAATTCTTGCTTATTTATATTTATATTATTATGATACATACACTTATCATCTTCTTACAATTGCAATATAACAGAAATAAACCTGCATGCATGTCAATCCACTTATCTTAGAAGATTATCTGTTATATTTCATTCTCATGGAATCCCTTTAGTTTTCCATAGAGCTAAGCAAAAGCTCAAGAGCTGAGGAGCGCATAAAGCTTTTTTATTTCTGATATATTGCAATTGTAAGAAGATGATAAGTGTATGTATCATAATAATATAAATATAAATAAGCAAGAATTCAAATATTGTGTATCGTAGCCTAGGGTACTTGGCCATTAAGGGGTAAGATCATTTGTACACTGTTCTCCATTGTGTGTTATGCAGAATGGTGTACCAAGATGGTGCTCCTATTACTTCCTATGGCCGAATGTAATAAGAACAATACCTTGACAGCTGAAGAAGCCTTTATTAGGTTTCTGGCTGTTATGACAACCGCTTATCCACTGGTGATCTTCACAGTGTCTAATGGGTTATACATCAGGGATCTGAGCCATCCCCAATCTCTACTGATAGTGGCAGGTGTCAGTTTAATTAACAGCTGGCACCCATTGCATTTGGGTTAGGCTCATCGAGTGAGCCCACTCCATACACCGTTAATGACAACAGGACGTTAAGAGGTTAAGAGAACAAATGCGTACCTTTTACATTTATTTTCATGTATTTTCTTGTGCATTTATGCATTGCAAAATGTACCAATTGATCAACTCACAAATATAAAAAATATATTCATATTTTTGTTCATGTTATGCAATTATCATTGACTTTCAATAGTAAACTTATGCATGCTTTACTGTACCCCTGTTTATGTATCAAGAATTAACTTGCACTTTTTTAAACGCAACATGTAGTGCATCGAATGACACATCAAAAAATGCAATCTATGATGTGTACTGCCATAGAAAACAATGCATAAAGCACTCGTAAAATATGTATGAAAATACTCTGTACAAAAACAGCCTTAGACAGATTGGTGCAAATCCCAGTAAACAGCAGCACTAACGATTGCCAACCTGATTTTTTAGTTCTGGGAAACTTATCCTAAGATCAACTGACAACGGAAAATCATTATGAATCACAAAAAATGTAAGTGATGTATGTCTACAGTTTAGAAAACAGACAATGGTAGCATTTAGAGTGAACTGAAATATTATAGATGCATAACATTTTTGGAATAGACATTTAAAAATGTACTGTCCGGGAATGGGCTGTCCGGGAATTTATGATTTTATGGTTGGCAGCTCTGGCGGCACTGGAAGTATTTATTTCTCTCTGGCATTTCTTCTTAAACACTATACTTCCATTTAATTGGCCTTTTTTAAGAACAGAATATTCAACAGAGTACTCCCCACAGTGTCCCTGACAAGGTTGCCCAGGATACTATTTTCTTATTTAGCTTACAAATTAATGAAAAGCATTAATTTTCTTTATTTCTCTTGAGCATCCGTACCACAGAATTAGCACTGCAACACTGCTCAGTCTGTACCTGGGCTGCCTCTTCATTCTATTTTTTGTAAGGCAAAGGGCACCTATATGTTGTACAGAAAGGCTTTTACCTGCTGTGACCCTCTGCCTCAGTTTTCTACATAAAAGTAATTAAAATGCCATCCTATTCTTCATGGAAAAATATATTCCCCACAAAAAAAGGTTCATGATTGTCTTTTAGACCATTAGTATTGAAGTATTTACCCCTCATTACTGATGATATAAACTAGTGATGTTGCTTAAAGGGTTTGTCTGATTTAAATCAACCATTTTTGTTAGGCTCCACTAACAAAAAGTTAATCATAAGACATTTTGTTGCTTAGCAGTAATGGAGACATGTATGATCTGTTTTTTCACCCTTTTCTGGCATAAAATGTGCCTAAGTGAGCAGTCTTCAATGTCTAATGCGCCTAATGTATGTGTTATGTGCATTGTTCGTAAGACTCGACACTTTCTAATGCACATAACATGAGGGGGTATTTTGGGGGCGTTCTGGGGGTGTATCACACCACACGTAATATTAGACACATATATGAATGTCGTTCGGCAAAACTAGGTGCATTGCTGTCAAACAGGCAGACCTATTTCAATGTGGTCTGCTTGAGCCTAAGAAGTCGAAGTGGAGCTAAGTTTGCCAATAGGGCAAGAAATGTCACTTATTTCTCAACTTATACCAGTAAAATAATAGTAAGTAATTTATGATAATTGTTAAACTATTTAAAATGAAATTATATAAGTGGAGCTAGATTTGCTATGAGGGCAAAAAATGTCCCTTATTTCTCAACTTACACCAGTAAAATAAAAAAAAGTATTATCTTAAAATTATCAAACTATATATAATTTAATTATTTAAATTTAATAAAAAATGTTATCATATAAAAATACATAATATCCCCAAAATATAAAAAAATCTCCAATAAAATGTAAGATTAAAAGAATCTAAAACTAATTTTACATTAAATAACCGACTGATTATGTTTAGAGATGGGCGAATTTCTCAAAATTCGGTTCGCTCACTTCGCCGAATTTCCCGACAAAAAATAACTTCGTTCCGAATTACTTCAGAACGAATCACGTTAAAAAACAGCTATTTCCAGTCTGCACATAGCCTGCAGGGTGCTGTAGAACGTTGTGCCATGCTTAAATATGCAGAGGGAGCTTGGTTTGGTCTTCATACAATGTTGTGTTTTAGTATGACACGCACATGACTGCCGCCGCTCTTAGAATCGCTTCACTATAAAATTCCCTGGGCACTTAAGAGGGCAAAACTGACCAAGAAAATGAAGGGGGAATGTAGCCTGATAAAGTCATGGTAGCGACAGCTGGAAAAAAACAAGCTGAGGGCTAGGTGGGCAACTATCATGACAGAGTGTGGAGGTGACGGCAGCACCAACCAGCATGAGGTCATGGAGAGTGGCACAATGATATTCTGGAGATGGCAAAAAACAGGAGTAGGCCACAGATGGCACAATAACAGTGTGAGGTTACGGCAGCAGCCACAGCAGCAGCATGAGGTCAACAGTGGCACAATGACACAGTGTGGAGGTGGCAAAAACAGGAGTAGGCCACAGAGTGGCACAATGACACAAGTGTGTAGGTCACGACGCAGCACGCAGCATGAGTTCAGGCAGTGGCACACTCTCATTCTGGAGTTGTCAAAAAATGGAGTAGGCCACTGAGTGGCACAATGACAGAGAGTGGAGGTTACGGCAGCAGCAGCATGAGGTCAGACAGTGGCACAATGACATTCTGGAGGTGGCAAAAACAGGAGTAGGCCACAGAGTGGCACAATGACAGAGAGTGGAGGTTACGGCAGCATGAGGTCAGACAGTGGCACAATGACATTCTGGAGGTGGCAAAAACAGGAGTAGGCCACAGAGTGGCACAATGACAGAGAGTGGAGGTGATGGTAGCAACAGCATGAGGTCAGAGAGTGGCACAATGACACAGTGTGGAGGTCACGGCAGCAGCCACAGCAGCAGCATGAGGTCAGACAGTGGCACAATGACAGAGTGTGGCGGTGGGTGGCAATAACAGTCCCTGGTAAAGATGGTTGGTGGCAGATGGAGAAACTGTCAGCAGAAGTGTGGCATCAGGCGGGTGGTGGCATCAGAAAAGTGGCTGAGGCAGGTAGTTTGAACCAAGACTCAGTTCTCACAGTTTGGGTGAAGCGTCATGGCTGATGTATTCTGACACCTAAGGCATTGGTGTGTGGAAATCATGGGCAATCCACGCCTGATTCATCTTGACAAAGGTCAGTCGTTCCACATTTCCCGTGGACAAGCGGGTTCTCCTTGGGGTAACGATGGCCCCCGCCGCACTGAGCACCCGCTCTGATGCCACACTACTGGCCGGGCAGGACAGCTTCTCCACTGCAAACTCGGCAAGTTGCGGCCACACATCCAGTTTGGCTGCCCAGTAGTACAGCGGATCTTCTAACTGGGGTGGCAGAGTGGTGTCCAAGAAGGCCACCACCTGTTGGTTCAGGGTCTGCTCCAGGTCCTGCTGCTGCTGCTGCTGCTGGCGACTGCCCGCCTCACTAGGCGGGTGAAGGAAGCTGCTCATCAGTGACTCCAGACTTAGGTCGCTGCTGATGGAGCTGGTACTGCTCCGCCCCCCCACCGTCCCCCGCCAGCCGCGGAAGCAGTACGGGAGCGCTGAAACACCCCCCCGTCAGCCCTGTCAGAGGAGGGACGCTGCCGCACATAGGCAGCATCCAAATGACTACGGAGGATTTCTCTATAGTATTTGAGTTTGTCCTCCCTCTGAATATCTGGGAAAAAGGCTCCCATTTTGGACCGGTAGCGAGGGTCCAATAGGGTGGAGATCCAGAAGTCATCCCTCTGCCGGATGCTGACTATTCGGCTGTCACTAGCCAGGCAAATCAGCATTCTGCGGGCCATCTGCACAAGTGACTCCGAGGGGCTCCCTGCGTCCATCTCCACTGTATACTGCCACGGTGCTTGCGGGTCATCTGCCTCGTCTTCCTCATCTCCATATACCTCCTCCAGCTGCTCCTGCTCCTCCTCTCTTGTCACCTGGGTAGAAAATCCACTCATTTCACCAGACAATGCTTCTGCTCCAATGTCCTCCTCCTCCTCCTCCTCCACTTCAGTCCCCACCGGATTAATGTGGCCACGAGATGTAGTCGCCACATCTCCTGTCCCCTGCCCAGACAGATTTTTCAGCATCTGTTTCAGGACATGAAGCAATGGAATGACGTTATTCATCCCGTAGTCCTGGCGACTGACAAATAATGTGGCCTCCTCGAATTGACTCATCAAACGGCAGGTGTCACGCATGAGCTGCCACTGGCTAACATCAAAGTTACACAGGGGAGTACTCCTGTCCGCCTGGATCATCAAAAAATCGTTAATGGCCTTTCTCTGTTCATATAGTCGGTCCAACATGTGCAGGCTGGAATTCCAACGGGTGGAAACATCGCATATCAGAGTGTGTTGGTGGAGGCCGTTCTGCCGCTGCAACTAGAGGAGGGTGTTCCTGGCTTTGTAGGAATGGATGAAGTGCATGCACAGTTTCCTGGCCATTTTCAGAATCTTCTGAAGATCGGTGGAAGACTTCAGGAACCTTTTCACAACCAGATTGAACACGTGCGCCATGCAGGGCGCATGGACCATCCCTCCTCGGTGCAGCGCGGACACCATGTTACTCCCATTGTCCTTCACCATGGTTCCGATTTGCAGTTGGCACGGAGAAAGCCACACATCGATTTCTTGCTGCATGATGCGGAGCAGTTCCTCCCCTGTGTGACTTCGTTCGCCGAGGCAAGCCAGGTGTAGAACTGCATCTAATACAAATAACAGTGGCACACTAAAGACTAAGTAAAACCTCAAGGTATATAGGAATATTGGAAATGCATTACTGCTAAGGAAAATATGAAAAACCTGGGACTCTTAGTTTACAGGTTTTGATCCAAGAGTGTATAAAGCTCACCTCCCAAACCGTCAAGGGGGTCCCAGAGCAGGTGAGTCCCTAGACTAAAACATGGTTTTTACCTTGCTAGGAGTCCATTCGGGACTGCCACTTTCCCAGGAGTGATAGGAACCTGCTATTGAATTACCCTGCACAGGTTTAAAGAGTCGGCTGATGCAGCAAAGCCAATGAGATTGCCATTTCTCAAATGGGACAAACAAAAACGTAATTAGGCCGTGCACATCTAAAATATACTTTGAAAACGTAAGCATAGGTGCACACGGGAAAAGGCAATAGCATACAATAAATACAAATAACAGTGGCACACTAAAGACTAAGTAAAACCTGAGTGCAGCAAGCCAATGAGATTGCCATTTCTCAAATAGACTACAAAACGTATTTAGGCTGTGCACATCTAAAATATACTTTGAAAATGTAAGCAATCTCATTGGCTTGCTGCACTCAGCGCCTCTTTTAAACCCTGTGCAAGGATAATTTTAATAGCAGGTTCCTATCACTCCTGGGGAAGTGCAGTCTGAATGGACTCCTAGCAAGGTAACTGTTTTAGTGTAGGGACTCACCTGCTTGGGAACCCCTTGACGTTTTGGGGGGTGAGCTTAATACAATCTTTGATCAAAAACTGTAACTAAGAGTCCAGGTTTTTTCATATTTTCCTTAGCAGTAATTTCATTTCCCAAAATTCCTATATACCTTGAGGTTTTACTTTAGTCTTTGTTTTGCACTGTTATTTCTATTAGATGTATGCTATTGCCTTTTCAGTGTGCACCTATGCTTACGTTTTCAAAGTATATTTTAGATGTGCACAGCCTAATTACGTTTTGAGGTGTAGAACTGCGTGACACCGCTGTGCCCTACACATGTGGTATGATGGAGCAGTACTTGTGGGGCGGATCGGGTGGTGGGGAGGAGGGGGGTTTTGGCGGACATTGGCGCGGGCCGCAGTTTGACAATGGGGAGGAGAAAGTGGCGTTCTGCCCAAGTTTTTGGGTTTGTGCCTGGGCAGGAACCCAATTCACCAGTGGGCAGTAAAGGACATGTAGGGCCCTGACCGTAGTTACGCTCCGGGGTGCGCTGCTTTGAACCTTGGAACAAACGATAAGCTAAGGACTGGCCCCCTTCTGTTCTAATATTTTGAAGTGCTGGGTCGCCTTTTTGGAAAAAATTACGGTTTAAAAAACTCTCCATCTCGGTCGGACAAGCATTATTTCCTAAAAAAAAAAAACGGTGCAGAGTCCTCATTTGGAAGGGAGGGTCTGCAGCCCAACAACTGGAAGGGAAACGGTCAGCTTCCGCCCCTTGGGGGGTTTGGGGCGCTTATTGTTGTCTCTTTGCAATCCCCTCGCTGAACGTGCTGGGCCTTTGGTGTGTTGAGCGATTTTAGTTGGCCTCGCATGGGCCCATGGTCAATAGTCCCCCCTCATTGAAAGAAATTGGGGAGGGGAAAATTAGATTATGATCGATCCCCTTTTAAAGTCTATGGGGGAGAGCAAAAACCCCTCATTTTACACCCAAAAGGGTGGGGGAAGCGGGAAATTAAATCCACAACGTCAAATGGATACTGCTAATCTTAGGAAAACACACTTAGGTTAAAAAAGCCAAGAAAAAAAAATCAACACCATTCATTTCCCCCTGTCTTGCACCACAGCATGACCTTAAACCTGCATGACCCAAAAATTAAAAAGGCAAGGCAGTATGATTTAAACCACATTTTATTTGAACGGGACATTGAATATCCTTCCGGGGCCCCACAGCATGAGCCCAAACCTGCGACCCCAGTTTAAAAAAGTCCCGGAAAAAAGGAGTTTTTGAACACCATTTTTGTTTATGGACATAGACTTCCCTGCCCGGGGCCCAGCAGGGCCCCCAAACCTGCTGCCCCCAGATTAAAAGTGCTGGAAAAAAGGGGGTTTTTTTTTTAGGGGTTTTCCCTTTCCCCCAAAAACCCCAAAATTTTAAAAAGTTAATGGACTTTTTAAGGGTTCTGCCCCTTTTGGGTGCGCTTGCCCCTCCGTTTGGGGGGGCCCAAAATTGAGTTTCCCTTTGGAAACATGGTGGTTTAAGCTCCTTTTCCCACCAGGTGCCTTTTTTTTGGGTTTCTTTTTTCTTTTTTACTCAACGTGCTGGAGGAAATTGTCTCTTACTTTGTTCTCTGTCGTGCTTCATATCCATGTCCTCAAAACCCATTGGTCAAGTTTCCCGTACCTCCTTGAAAATTCAGAGGAATTTTTTACCAGCTATTTTGTACTGCAAATTTTTTGTAGTTTAATTTAGAAAAACATTTTTTAAAATAGGATGGAAACCACCAGTCTTTTTTTTCCCTTTTTTATTTTTATTTAAAAGGGGTTTTCTCATACAGGGGTTTTAGTATGTTAAAAATTTCCATTTTTTCAATTGTGTCCCTTAACAGGTCCTACCTATTCCCGTTTTGACGCCCTCCCCTTGAGTCTTGAAATTGTGAAGAACAATGTCTGTTTGAACAACATTTTTTTTTTAATAGGACCTGTAGTATGCAAAATGCCCCCAAAAAAACAAAACATGACCCCTGAACCACTTTTTGGGCAATTGTGAAGAAAAAAAGTCTGTTAGAAACACTTTTTTTTTTTTTAATAGGGCCTGTGTTAGTGAGTCCAGCAAAATCCCCAAAAATTCATAGCTGCCCGGGCCACTTTGGACAATTGGATAAACAAATGTCTGTTTGAAACAACATTTTTTTTTATATAGGGGCCTGTTGTTGCTGATGTCACAGCAAAATGCCCCAAAAATTAAACCATGACCCTGAGCCCTTTGGACAAATTTTGAAGAACAAATGTCTTTAGGAAAAAAAATTTTTTTTTATAATAGGACCCGTAGTATAGCTGCTGTCACAGCAAAAAGCCCCCAAAAATTCAAAGCTTGCCTTGACCATTTGGACAAAATTTTGAAGAACAAATGTTGTTAGAAAAACATTTTTTTATAAAAGGACCCCCTAGTATTTCTGCATTTAAAGAGATGACCCAAAAAAAAATTTAAAAAATTACTTTTCAGCCACTGTTTAAAAATTGTGAGGGAGAAAAAGCCACTTAGAAGCCAAATTTTTGTTCCAAAGGACATGATTATTGCGTATTTCACAGCACAGACCCTAAAAAAAATTTAAAAAATGACTTCTCGCCCCTATTAAAAATTTGAGGGGGGAAATGCCCCCTTAAAGCAAAATTTCTGTTCCAAGGCCTGATTATTGTGTATCTCAAGCAAACATGACCCCAAAAAAAATTTTAAATATGACTTTTTTTGCCATATAAAAATTGTGAGGGGGAAAATGCCCTTTAAAAAACCACATTTTTGTTCCCAAAAGGGCCATAATTATGCTGATTTCCCCAGCAAAATGACCTCAAAACATTGACAATGCGAAAAAAAAACTAAAATAAAGTGGTAAATGGAATACGGGTTGTCATGAAACCTTTTCTGTTTTTACAGTCTCCTCAAAGCAAAGCCCGCAAAATGAATGTTTGGGGAAAAAAGAAAAAAATTGCAAGTAATAAAAGATATTTAAAAAAAAAGTTTTCAAGAGGCCTTTTTTTGAGAGGATGTGAAATAGACCCGGGAATAATCGGTCCCCCAGCAATTGGGGCCAAAAATTAGAGATCCATGCCCGATTTCTTGATGAAAAATCAAGATCCCCCTTTTGTGGAAGCCCGGATGGTTTGTCTGTAATGTCTCCCCCAGCTGTGTGAAAGGTTCCCCCTCAGATAGAGTGGCTGCTGGGGGACAAACATTATGGGTAGCGACGGAGTAGGGCCATTCCCATTTTTGGTACCCAGAAGTTATGGTCCGGAACACATAAAAAAACATTGGGTTTTGGGCGCAGTTTGTCGTGCACCTGATCTAAGTGGTTTTTTTGTGTTGGAGTGTGTCCTGATTGCGGTTGGGGGGGTGGTAATAAAATTGAGAGGTCACCCATTAGGCTTCTACCCTTGCGCGTGCTGCCGCACTCTATTGGCACTCTACTGCTTCCGTCGCTGTTGTTCCACCGTGAATTTGGGCGTGAAGCGACGCAACGATTCTCCCTTTTTTCAAACGCCGGGCCCATTTCCTGCATTTTACTCCCTTTTTTGGGGGGGTGGAAGGAAAGTTGGTTTTGTTTTTTTCCGGGGAAAAGGAGGGTGGCCCCCCGAAATGTTGTTTATTTTTATGGGCCTTTTGGGGTCTGTTTGGGGGAAATGGAGCATCCAACACTAATGTGAAGAATGGAGCCTTGATTTCCCAAGCCTCTGGGTCGGGGGACTGAAAATGATCTTCCTCATCCTCCTCCGCCTCAATTTGCACAAACCCCTTTCCAAAGGGAGGGGGCGTCGGTAAAGTTGGTGTCTAGGAATACCTCCTCCCCTCCCGCCCGGCACGCTTCAAACAGCCCTGAGTTGCCTGAGATGATGCACCCTGAGAGCTGATGCGCCACCTTGCACTAGCTCTGGACCCCGAACTACTGCCTAATGAAGACCGATGAAATTGTGATACTGTCGGGCCTTGTGGATTTGACGGAGAGAAAGGGTCCGTGTCCACATCTGTGTCGTTCTCCTCCTCCGTCGCTGGCGGGACCTGTTGTTTCAGAGTGTCCAACGATCGTTCCAGAACTAAGATCACCACAATGCTCATGCTTACAAGGGCATTGTCCGCACTGACCATTTTGGTGGCTTCTTCAAAACTGGCAAGGATGGTGCAGAGCTCTGTTCACCTGCCTCCACTATCGGTGGCTCAACACCCCGAGGTCGCACGCTGCTTGTCAGGCCATGTGTCACTTCGTACTGCGTAATGGCATTGCGCTGCTGCCACAATCGCTGGAGCATGTGGAGGGTGGAATTCCAGGTGTTGCCACGTCAACCATGAGATGGTTGACGGGAGGCTGAGCTGACGCTGAAACGCAGCCAGGTGGGACGAAGCAGGATGCGAACGGCGGAAGTGCGACTTAGGAACACTTCGTGCCTCCTCAGCAGGCATGAAGTCCAGACCCGGTAGCTCTTTAGAAATTTCTGGGATCGACAAGGTTCATGACATTAGGTGCCAGGCAAGAGATGGGGCTCCATCCATTCAAAATATAGCAGGAGGTAAAACTTTTTCTAAAACATCTCTTTATTGATATATACTACCTTAAATATATATTTCATTGTGCACGAGGTGTGCTACTGTGCATTTTTGATGGTCGATATGCCGCAGCCAGTAACAGGCAAACGTCAACAAGAGCGTCCAAACCCTCCGTTCTGGAGAGAAATCGTGGAGTACTACACAGGGACAGGCGGCCGAAGTGAGCGTGCACGACGTTTTCGGGGAGGCTCTCCCTTTCTCAAGCACGAGCTCACCTACGTTAACTTCTCTTTATACTCCAGCTAGTAGCAAGTTATGCCATAATATAAACATTTAATCAAACATTAAAATAATGTGCGTAAAAACCTATAAGAAATACCCTGTGTAAGATCTTCCATTGTGGCCAGAAGGAGTAGTGTGTTCAAGCGAAATATCCATTTCAATTCTGTTCTGTAACAACAATTTTGCCATAGTTTTCAACTGCCCTGTACTTCACCCCTCCTCCAAACACACCAACGTAGTCAGTCACATTGTGTCCGAAACTATTGAAGTTGCTTTGTACAGTACTTTCCCCATATTTCTTTTTAATGTTCTTCATCAATTTGTGGGATTTGCCTTTTTTATTGTTCTAATGTTTGAACGATGTTCATATTTCTCAGTTTAACGCTCCTCTAGTCTGACCCACTTTTTTTTTTATTTTTTTTTTTTTTTTTTTTTTTTTTTTTTTTATTTTTTTTTATCCCTTACACAAGGGCACTTAGTAATTATATAACTGATTCGAATTGAATGTGAAAAATCCCTTTAAGGTGATCTTAGTTTTCTGTGTAGGATGGCTAATGGACGGACCTTTAATAATAGAATTGCAATTAACACAACCCAAACATGGAGTGTACCTACTCTCTTAGGATCGTGAAAATATACTGTTCTCTTTTTTCCGCTTCAATTCATCACTCGTGTCATGCTACCTATAGTGTGTCCTATTGTATAGACAAATTGTGGTATTTGTTTAATAGTTACCATATTTATTATCAGTGGACAGGATATGGCAATGTTTTGTAAATGGTTTTTTATTAATTGGAGATGGGCATCTTCACACTTGTATATAAGGTGCGTTGAGCTTGATTTATCTTATTGGTTTTCTTAAGCAAATCACTCCTACTAGTTGTGATCCTCACTAGCTATTTCTTCCAGGTTCGTCACTATCATAACCTATTTTTTCGAATATTTTGATAAATTCCCGTTCCTGTTTCTAAAAGTATTATATTCTTCAGATGAACATAGTCTTCTTGGCCCGTATCATTTGGGCCTTTGGGGAATACCGTTGAATAGTTTGGCTGCATTTTGGCTTTTATGATGGTAGAATGTTATTCTTGTCAATTATTTCTCTTGGTATAGAGTGGTACTACCCTCATTGAGGTTGTGTTGATTCGACATCAAGGTATTGGATGACGTCCTTTCTCTTTGTGGCAGTGAATTGTATCAAGGGATGGAATTCATTAAAGATGTTCAACAAATTGAAGTAAATCGTCTATGTTTCCTGACCACAATAGGAAGAAGTCATCCACATTTTAAAAAAAACCTGAGCCAGAGCTTTAACATTCTTTTACCCATCACAGATCGTATGTGTTGTCCTCACAACAATTGACATAAATAGATTGCATAAACTTGGTGATACAGGGACAAATAGAAGTCCCCTGTAGCTGGAGGTTACCACATCCTCCCCAAATCTAAGTAGGTTGTTACAAAGAACTACATCCAATAGATCCATTAAAAAAGTTAATGTGAGCATTGGAGAGATTAGGGTCCTTATTCAAAAATTCTCTTATCGCCATAGTACCTTCTGCATAGGGGATGTTAGTATATAATGATTTTATATCAAGTGTACAACACAAAGTATCATCACCATGTGGATGGTATTTTTAAGCTGATAGAAAGTTTGTCTGTTGTCACTGAGGACTGTGGTGTTCTTTGTTTCACAAATTTTTTGTATAAATGAGTCAACATAAGATGCCAAAGGTTCATGATGGGATCTATCCCCTTTATCTACGGGGCGGCCGAGTGGATTTATTAAAACTGGATTTATGGACTTTTGGCACTATAATAGAGAATACGGGGGTCCATGGATGGGGGCATGTCATTAGATTTTTTTCTTTTATGGTAATTAATTCCAATCTGACCGCTTCAGTAAGAATTTCATCTACTAGGTTTTTATACTCATAGGTGGGATCACGATCTAACTTCTTATAAATGGTCTTGTCTCCAAGTTGTGTGAGGGCCTCATTGCATGTTATTGTCTGTGGCCTGTACAACAATGCCCCCCCCCTTGTTGCTTTTTTGACAACAATAGTTTTTTGTCTTGCTTTAAGATCTTTCTATTGCTAATTTTCTTTTTTAGAAATTATTAGTCTCCTTCAAAGTTTGTCTACTTCTCCCATTTTTTAGATACTTCAGATACGACAAGTGTTGAAAACTTCAAGGCTGGAATAGTTTCCAGGAACAAACTGACTAGACTTCTTAAATTTCATAAGCCTGTTTTACTTGTATATCCTGCACTATTATCCATATATAAAACATTATAACCCGTATGGCATACACAAAACCCTATAGTAGTCCACATAAATCAAATAATGTAGTGGGTCATATTAGGGACAAAATTGAGTCCTATATTCATTAATAGATAGTTGTGCTTCAGTCTGCGTCATTTGAAAGAAATATTCATGTAAGTCTTCAGTCTGCCTTTTCCATCCTTTTTGATTTTTTCTATTTCTTCTTGGTTTTTTGCTTCTGCATCCTCGTCCTTGGTTTTCCTTTGTTCTATCCTCCAGTAGTCTCTCCAAAGATCTGTGTCGACTGCATTATGTGTTGTGGGGGTTGATCTAAAAAACCGCCTGGTTTTTGCGTTTTCTTTACCATCCGATATCAGAAGCATCGTTACGGGCGCCTCTGCACCTTCGATTCAGATGCGGCTACTATCAGTATGCCTCAGTTGTTTTTAAACGGCCTTCCTTTCTGTGCGATATCGTTGCACGTTCTGTTTTGCCCAGGTATTATTACTCGATTATGTAAATAATCCCTGGTATCCCTCACAAACTTTTTAAGCTTGTTTGAAACAGTTGTTAATTTATGTTTGTCCAATGCTTCAAGACACTTCTTTTCCAGTTTGCAAAAATTGTTCAGGAGTTATATTTCGTTTAATTCGTTCTTCCGTTTTTATAATCTCCAATCTCAAATTCTCGATGTTCTGTTGTAGGGACTGGACTGTAAGATACATTAATTCCATGGAATAGTGGATGTCGAGATCAGAAGACAACCTCAAGGAGTTAGTACCAGTCTATACAAGAAAATAATTGACAAGAATAACTTTTCTACATCATAAAAAGCCAAAAATGCTACACACAACTATTCTTAAGGTATTCCAAAGGCAAATGAATACGGGTCTCCTCATCTGCAGGTGGTGTCAGTTGCCGACCAGTTTACACACATCTCCAAATATTCTACGATTGTATTAATGAGATGTGATCAGCCTACCACGATTTTAAGGGCGGCCAGCAGATTTCGCCATATTATCGCACACCTCCTGCCTGGCACAAGGTATCTTGGCACCCAGCTCCAGCGCTCGGTCTCGTTGCGGAGAGCCGTCCACAGCTCTGACCTGTGTGGGGACGGTCTCCAAAGTCAGATTAATTTCAACATGGCTGTTTCTAATGGGCTCGTGATGGCACCTAGAGACTGGGGGAAAGAAACCCTGCACCATCCTGCGGTTTTGAAGAGCGTGCGGCGAGCTGAGAGCCTGTCATCCCCAGAGACAATCCACCCAGCTCACCCAGTAAGCTGTACGAGATATAGTGGCCTTGTCCGTGCTTACTAGTCCATGTGAGGGGTGGTGAGAATGGACTTTTCCGGCCCACAGCTGCAGACAAACGCGCTTGAGAATTTAGATGACACGTGGCTGGCAGGGACGGGCTTTTCTGGCATTGGGCGTTGGTGAGGGGGAGGCAAGGGCCATGACCGTGGCTGGAACCCATCTGTGTCCACCAGACGGAAAGGCAACATCTTCCAAGGCCAAAAGCATGGCAAGACGACATTCAGGCTTTTGGCTTTGGGATTGTTTGGGTTAAAGTGTTTCTTCTGAGCTCCAAACCTGGAAGGACAGGAAGGCTGTCTGCTAGACTGGCGCTGTTTACCGGCGTGCAGGTCGTCACCCAAACTGGCCGGAAGGAGAAGGGGTAGGTTGGGTCATCTGGTTGTGATTGGTGGTACTCGGGCGGACGGTGGTAGGCTGAAGCGAGAGGATGATCCCTGATCATGACTCTGAGAGGACATGGGCAGCTGAGGAACGCTTGGTTGGGTGGCGGAGGAGGAGGAGGCGGAGAAGAGGGTGTGACAGTGGTTGGAGGGGCCCCGGCCACGTCGTCTGGCCTTTTTTGGCTTGTGTTGCCTCCATTTCAACATCATGCTATTCGCTGCATGTGATTAGGACATGTTGGGTGGTGGTTAACACACCTAGGTTCTTGCCTCTACTTATGCGTTTACGGCAAAGGCGGCATATGATATCGCTGGGGTGAAATCAGACGGCTTGCTCAAAGAGGAACAGGCTTGAGAAGGTCCTGGACCGTTTTGACGCGATAGCGAGGAGCGGCGGTTTGCGCTGGACCGTGGATGGCGGAATTCATCATCAGCGGACTCTGCAACCCAACTCTCCCTTTTTGAGGCGGACCCGTACTGACACTACCCCACTCGTCTTCCTCCTGTCAGTGATGAAGCGCTCTCTAAGCAATTTCTGCTGAAAAGACCACGTATGGATCCGCAATGTCAGTCATCCTATCCTCAAATCTGGTGACTTCGTCGTCTGACATTCGGCATCCAGGAGCTGCGGGCTACATGCAAGAGGGCTGCAAGGCGTTGTAACGCCCGAGATTTTTGCGATTGACCGGCTTCCTTCTCCTACCTCTGATGGCATCAGTATCCTGGGAGTCCCGAGCAGAGATAATTAATCTCCTTTTGGCCTCTGTTCCTTTTAACATGCTCTTCACTGACCCCATACGCATTACAATTTTGTCATCAAAGAGGTCTTCAGAAATGGATTATTCACTGTGGGTGGGTAAACGACGTCTGACATTTGGGCTGCTTCATGTTGGACGGATGCTGGTGATGATGATGACGACATTTGTGGCGTGGACTGGAGCTGAGGTACGAGGAGGTATAGACTGTGGATGAAGGTTGCATTAACCACTGAAGGAAGTTGGTGACGCTTGTTCACAGGGCCCTGACCCAGCGATGCAGGCATGACGGTCCTGCTATACTGACGATCGACTGGCAGGCGTGTTGTTGCCTGCACTGGAAGGAGCACCTTCTCTCGTACCTCTCCTCCATGTCCTACCCCCCTCTTTGCTTGCTTTCCACCTGTAATTTTGCTCCATGTTCAGAAATATAAAAATTTGAGAAGGGTGTATGGAGAGTTTTTGGAAAGTCTCTTTTAAAGAAGACGGCAAATCACAGCTGTTTCTCAAATCCCTCAAATCAAAACAAAATTGCTGTACTTCAATTTAACTGAAAAGTAGATTCTACATCATACAAAAGCTGGCCATGCGCCAAAGTGAAAAAACACGTATCTGAAATGTATTCGGATAATTAAAGGTATTTTGGCACATATCAATTCACCCCCCCGTTGGTAACTAAACAATTGGATGGGATTCAAAATTTAACTGCATGGTGGCTCTATCAACAAATCTGGATGGGCAAAAGTGCAAAAAAACACGGTATCTGTAATGTTATTCGGATTATAATAGGTATTTTTTGGCATCCTATCAAATCACCTGTGGTTAATTACACAATTGATTGATTCAAATTTAACTGCAAGGTGGCTTATCAACAATATCTGGACTGGGCAAAAGTGCAAAAACCTCGTATCATGTAATGTATTCGGATAATAAAGGTAATTTTTTTGGCACCTATCAATTCACCTGTAGTGACTACAAAATTGAAAGTATTTCACATTTAAGTGCAAGGTGCCTCAATGAACAAAGACTGTAGTGCGCAAAGTAAAAAAAACACGTATCTGTAATGTATTCGGATAATAGAAGGAATTTTTTGGACACCTATCAATTCACGTTTGGTGTGACTACAAAAGATTGCAGTATTCACATTTATGTGCAAGGTGCCTCAATGAAACAAGCGTCGCTGCGACCAAGTCAAAAAACACATATCTGTAATGTGATTCGGATAATAAAAACGGTATTTTTTTGGCACTCTATCATTCACCTGTGTAATACACTATGATTGCTGGATTTTTAAATTTAACTGCAAGGTGGCTATCAACAAATCTGGACTGGGCCAAAGTGCAATAAACACGTATCTGTAATGTATTCGGATAATAAAAGGTATTTTTTGGCACCTATAAATTCACCTGTGGCGACTACAAAATTGCTGTATTCAAATTTAACTGCAAAGTAGATCTATCAACAAAGTTGGCCAGCGCCATAAGCGAAAAAAACACGTATCTGAAATGTATCCGGATATACAAGGCTATTTTTGTGCACCTTTCCAATTCTCTGTGGTGACTACAAAAATTGCTGTATTCATATTTAAGTGCAAAGTGCCTCAATGGAACAAAGTTTTAGTGCGCCAATTGTAAAAAAAACACATATCTGTAATGTTTTCGGATTAATAAAAGGTATTTTTTGGCACCTATCATTCACCTGTGGTGACTACAAAATTCGCAGTATTCAATTATAGTGCAAGGTGCCCTCACATGAACAAGCTGTAGTGAGCAAGTCAAAAAACACGTATCTGAAATTTATACAGGATTAATACAAGGTATTTTTGGCACTATCAACCTGTGCTGACTAAAAATTGCTGGATTCTAATTTAACTGCCAAGGTGGATATATCAACCAAGGTGAATGGGGCAAAATTGAAAATGAACACCTATCCCTGAAATTTGTATACTGATAATTAAGTGGAGTTTTACACCTACAAGAGACCTGCTAGTTACTAGGAAAAGATGTGTATCTAATATAAGTTCAGTCTGCCCAAGTTTCAGGATATATTTCAATAGAAAACTGTTAATAATAAGCTTTTTGCGTGCAATGTTACACTAAGTCTTGGAGGAATTTATCAGTATTCTTTTATAGAAGCTTGTCTGTGTTCACCCGCGGGGGCCCCCTCCTGCTCCCCCCTGTGACTTTTACCAGCTCGGTAGATGCTACTTTAAACTTCTCTACCTAAACTACATAATATTCCAATCTCTATAATCTAACTAAGTTGATAAGGATCACAGCTAAACAGTAGAGCTTTTCTCTGGTGAAGAAATAGAAAATAATTTCGCTGCAGCTGTTTGGACCACAGGCAGAGCGCACGTCCTATAGGCTCTGAGACGCTGAGATGCACTGAGTGGAACAGGTCGGGGGCTTGTTTACGTAAAACGAGGGTCATTGTTTTTTACCAACCAATCGCAACCTTACACATCCTCAGTCTATGACGTCGCACAAACATCTCACACTGCTCTATCTGTAAGCTGATTTTGCTGGCCACCAAAATGACAGGTTAGCGACGAAAATGGCGCGAACTTAATAGATGATGCACAGATTTTAACCTATATATCGCGATGATCTAAAAATTTTCGATCAAACATAAAAAAACTGTGCCGATTTTCACTTTGTCGATATAAATCGCTCATCACTAGCCATGAAGTAGCGAGGAGCAGGGTGCATCTGGACCGGGAGATGATGTCAAAGAGAAACAGCTCCCTTCTGCATAGGTGGTGGAGCATTGACTGGCTGCAATGGCATGAGTGCCATGGGCGCTGCTGTGTGCTGTGGAGGCGGATGGACCACCAATCTAAGCCAAGTTTCTTCTAGGCACCGGATGGTGACCGCTGCATGTGTTGACGCGAGGGCCGTGGTGCCAACGTAGCCCCTGGCCACACTCGCTTCACTTTTTGCCTAACAGAGATTCTAACTAGTATACCCATAATTTCGGCTCCTCGGTGGTCTTAGCATAGAAACTGCCACACCGCTGAGTATCAGTTTTACCGCCATCCGCTCCACACCTGAATGACTACTGCCGCCCGCTGCCTCGCTGCAGCGCTACTTTCTTGGTACCTGCGAAGCGGGTTTTTTTTACCCCCTGTGGGCATACCGCTTGGCTCCGATCCTCACCACTACTGGTATTTTCTGCTGACTCATGGCCACACAACCCACTTGGTGGCTGCGCCGCATCATGACGCGTATGCTGACGCCTCTTATCTACAATGTTGAAGCCCTTGCATACCCAAGCTCCCAAGTGTTTCATCGTCACTGCTGTCCTCATCACCGGTCTATGTATGACAGAGGCTGACCTCAAAAACTTGACCTCCCATGCCACTACTCAACATCTATACTTTGCCGCCTGCTGCAAGAAGCAGGGGATATTGGCTCCATTTCTCGCTCGCCAGATAGCTGGCTGACTGCCTCCTCAAAATTGTTCATCCTCGCTATATAGTGGAGCTGAGCCCGCCCTTAGCAAGATCTCTGGATGAGGGGAACCCGGATGGGACAGAGGCGGGTGAGGACAGGTGAGGGCCGCTGACCGCTCCCGGGGCATGCCAACTAAGGGTTGTCAGATGTCATCTGGTGGGAAGTGGATGACCTAGTCAACACCAAGCAAGAACCATGGGTTGCTGAACAAACATGGACGCTAGATGACAGCCGGCAGTTGTGGCCTCACCGAGTGACCCCTGCTGCGACGTCCCTTGATGTGCTGCGACCTGGCCTGGAATGTTTGTGCCTCTGCCCTCGCAGGTGAAGAGCTGCACTCTCTGTCTGACATACTGTTTGTTCTAAAATGTACAGACATGTTTAATGAAGAATATCTGTATATGATAAATTACTCACCCTTATTTGTCCAAATGATACCCACTAAGAAGCTTGGGTAACCTGGATATTTGAATTGCGCTCCACAAATGGGCAGGAAAAATTGACTTGTATGTGCCATTTAAAACAGGCTTAATTAACCTTCGGATATGAATTATGCTACAGAATTTCTTCTGTGGCGTTGAATAACAAAGTTTCTTTTGACTGAGCTTCAACTACAGGGAAACAACGGCTTATTTAACCCCTTGATTGTTAAAATTTCGACCAAACAATTGAGCAACCACAATACTACCAGCTTTGTAGCTTGTTACAATGGAAGGGTTTTCTACGCTACACAAACAAGAAGAATAAATTGTAATTAACCTTGCTTGTGATTAGGCTAAGGAAAAAATTATTTTTTTGGCGGTGAAAAGACGGATTATTTTAGTCACCACAGCAGAAAAACAACGCTTAATTAACCCTGGATGTAAAATGCGCAAATTAATAGAGCAAACAAAAATCTACGAGCTTTCGTAGCCGTGTTACAATGGCGTGTTTTCTAAGCTACACTACAAGAGATAAAAAAATTTTATTAACCTTCGCTTTGTGAATGGGCTTGAGGAAAATTGATTTTTTGTCGGTTGAATAGACGGTTTATTTTAGTCTCACAAGAGAAAAAACATCGCTTAATTAACCACCTGGATGTAAATTGCGCAAAATATTGAGCAACCAAAAACTACGTGCTTTGTTAGCGTGTTACAATGGCGTTGTTTTCTACGTACACAACAAGAGAAAATTTTTAATTAACTTCGCTTGTGTATTGGGCTAGAGGAAAAATGTATTTTTTGGCGGTGAAAGGAGGTTTATTTAGTCACCACAGCAGAAAAACAACGCTTAATTATCCCTGGAGGTAAATTGCGCCATAACAATTGAGCAACCACAATCTACGAGCTTTATGTTTAGCTGTGTTTTACAATGGGTGGTTTTTACGCTACACTACAAGACGAACAAAATTGTAAATTAACCTTCGCTTGGTGAATTAGGCTACAGGAAAAAATGTATTTTATTGAACGGTGAAAGACAAGTTTTTATTTTAGTCACCAACAGCCAGAAAAACATAATCGATTCTAATATCCCTGATGTAATTGCGCCAAAACAATTGAGCAACCACAAACTACCATGCTTTGTAGCAGTGTTACAATTCGTGTTTTCTACGCTGCACAAACAAGAGAAAAATTGTAATTAACCTTCGCTTGTGAATTAGGCTACAGGAAAAATGTTTTTTTCAGGCCGGTGTAAGACGGTTATTTTAGTCAACCACAGCAGAAAATACAACGTTAATTAACGCACCTGGATGTAAATTGCGCCAAAAACAATTGGCACACCACAAACTACGAGCTTTGTACGGCGTGTTATAATGGCGTGTTTCTTTCGGCTACCACCACAAGAGAAAAAATTCGTAATTATCCTTCGATTGTGAAATTAGGCTGCAGGAAAAAATTTATTTTTTGGCGGTGAAAGGAACAGATTATTTTAGTCACCCAGCAGAAAAACAACGCTTAATGTACACCCTGGATGTAAATTGCGCAATAAGTTTGAGCAACCAAAACTACGAGCTTGTAGAGTGTTAACAATGGCGTGTTCTTATATGCTTACACAATACAAGAGGTAATTTTTTTATTAACCTTCGCTTGTGAATTAGGTACAGTAAAAATGTATTTTTTGTCGGTGGAAAAGACGTTTATTTTAGTCACCACAGCAGAAAAACAACGCATTAATTAACCCCTGGTATGTAAATTGTTGCCAAACAATTGAGCAACCACAAACTACCAGCATTTGTTGGTGGTACAATGGCGTGTTTTCTACACCTACACAACCATAGAGAAAAAATTGTAATTAACACTTTGCTTGTGAATTAGGCTACTGAAAAATTTCTTTTTCGGCGGAGAAAGACGGTTTATTTTAGTCAACCACAGCAGAAAAATCAACGCTTAATTAACCCCTGGAGTACTATTGCGCAAACAATTGAGCGACCACAAATCACTACGGAGCATTTTTAGTGTGTTACCCCCCCAATGGCCATGTTTTCACGCTACACAACAAGAGAAAAAATTGTATTAACCTTGCTTGTGACTTTGGCTACAGGATAAAATGTATTTTTCAGTAGGTGTAGACCGGTTTATTTTAGTCACCACTAGCAGACAAAATCAACGATTAATTAACCCTGGATGTAAAATTGCGCCAAACAATGAGAACCACAAACTACCAGCTTTGTAGCGTTTTATAATGGCGTGTTTTTCTTACGCTTCACAACAAAGAGAAAAAACTTGTAAATTAACCTTCGCTTGTGAAATTAGGATGCTGAAAAATGTATTTTTTGGCGGTGAAAGACGGTTTTTATTTTATTCACCAATCTGCGAAAACAACGCTTAATTATACCCTGGATTGTAAAATTGCGGCAAAAGAATTGAGCAACCAAGAAAAACTCGAGCTTTGTCGAGCGTGTTACAATGGCGTGTTTTTCTATGCTACACAAAAAGAGAACATTTTTTTATTAACTTCGCTTGTGAATTAGGCTACAGTAAGGAAAAAATGTATTTTTTGGCGGTGAAAGACGGTTTATTTTTTAGTCCACCACAGCAGAAAACAACGTTTAAATTAACCCCTGGATGTAAATTGCGCCAAACAATTGAGCAACCACAAACTACCAGCTTTGTAGCGTGTTACAATTTTGTGTTTTCTACGCTGCACTACAAGAGAAAAAATTGTAATTAACCTTCGCTTGTGAATTAGGCTACAGGAAAAAATGTATTTTTTTCGGGCTGAAAGACGGTTTATTTTAGTCACCACAGCGGAAAAAAACCCCTAATTAACCCCTGAATGTAAATTGCGCAAACAATTGAGCAACCACAAACTAAGCTTTGTAGCGTGTTACAATTGCGTGTTTTTTTACGCTACACAACAAGAGAAAAATGTAATTAACCTTCGCTTTGAATTAGGCTGCGGAAAAATGTATTTTTTGGCGGTAAATAGACGGTTTATTTTAGTCACCACAGCAGAAAAACAATGCTTAATTAACCCCTGGATGTAAATTGCGCAAAAGAATTGAGCAACCAAAAACTACGAGCTTTGTAGCATGTTACAATGGCGTGTTTTCTACGCTACACAACAAGAGAAAAAATTGTAATTAACCTTTGCTTGTGAATTAGGCTACGGGAAAAAAATTTTTTTTTGGCGGTGAAAAGACGGTTTATTTTAGTCACCACAGCAGAAAAAACAACGCTTAATTAACCCTGGATGTAATTTGCCCCCAAACAATTGACCCAACCACAAACTACGAGCTTTGTAGCGTGTTACAATGGCGTTTTCTACGCTACACAACAAGAGAAAAAATTGTAATTAACTTTCGCTTGTGAATTAGGCTACAGGAAAAATGAAATTTTATTGATGATGAAAGACGGTTTATTTTTAGTCACCATAGCAGAAAAACAACGTTAATTAACCCTGGATGTAAATTGCGCGGCAATCAATTGAGCAACCACAAACTACGAGCTTTTTAGCGTGTTACAATGGCGTGTTTTCTACGCTACACAACAAGAAAAAAAATTGTAATTAACCTTCGCTTGTGAAATTAGGCTACAGGAAAAATGTATTATTCGGCGGTGAAAGACGTTATATTTATGATCACCACAGTAGAAAAACAACGCTTAATTTAACAACCCTGGATGTATATGCGCCAAACAATTGAGCGAACCACAAACTACCAGCTTGTAGCGTTTTTATAATGGCTGTTTACTACGCATACACCAACAGAGAAAAAATTGTAATTAATCCTTCGCTATGTGAATTCAGGCTGCAGGAAAAAATGTATTTTTGGTGGTGTAAGACCGGTTATTTAGTCACCACAGCAATAAAAACAACGCTTAATTAACCCTCTGGATGGTTATAAGGGGGGGAAATTGGATTGCCAAAAGAATTGAGCAACCAAAAACTACCAGCTGTATGCGTGTTACAATTTCGTGTTTTCTACGCTGCACAAACAAGAGAAAAAATTGTAATTAACTCGCTTGTTGAATTAGGGTACAGGAAAAATGTAATGTTTTGGCGTGAAAAAGAAACGGTTTCTTTTATCACCACAACAGCAGGACAACGCTTAATAACCCCTTGATGTAAATTGCGCAAAAAGAATTGAGCAGCCAGAAAGTGAAGTTATTTTTATTGTAAAAAACGCTGTTTTTTTTAAATGAGAATACAACAGGAAACAGGCTTAGATCCCCTTGGATATTCAATTTGCCTGAGCAGATAGCATTACAATGTATATGCAAACTGCATTGGAGGACGCACACATGGACTTCAGATCCAATACCCCACAAAATCAGAAATAAAACGTTAAGAGAAGCAGGTCTCTGAGACAACTAGACACCCCCAAAATCGCTGTATACAAAATCAGTTCTTCAGTAAGATCTATTACAAGCAAGCCCGCGGCAGCACATTCCCTTAGTCAGTACAGTGAGAGCGGTATGGCTCCCAGCGTTTCGCCTGACTTATATAGTGCCGTGACGTCACAGAATCCCGCCGGTCCTTCTGATTTGCTTCATCTCTCTGCACAAGTCATGCAGGCTAACCCTCTTCCTCTCAGAGTGCTTTGCCCCATGTAAACGCCCTGGGTGCCGCATCCTTTTTAACAATCAAAAGCACACTTCGTTCACCAGCACCGAAGTCCCCAAACTTGGACTTCAATTTAGAACCGAAGTTTCCTGAAACTCTAAACGAATTCCACTTATCGTTAGAATCAATTCGCCCAACTCTAATTTTATGTTATGTTTCAGATTTTACATTTTTTAATTTTTACTACATTAAATTTTAAATTTATTTTGCTGTCCTCACCCTTTATTCTACATATCAGTAAAGCCAGCACAAGCAACAGGTCTTTGCTGGGACCTGTGGTCCACCAGCTAGATCAGTACCATAGTTTTCTATTCCACTGACATGCTATTGTAAAAGACTTTTCTTTATTTCCAGCCTATCATATCCTTTATACATGTTAGGTGATGTGCCCTAAGTTACGTCCATGCGCTTAATAATAGGCGAGGCGCGTCGAATTTTAGACTCCATTTTAAATCGAAAACAAAAAACATTTTCAATATTAAGCGCTTTATACATGAAAACGAGACTCAAAAATTCATTTTGAACCCTTTTTCCTTCATGCGTCTCCCTAATGTTCAATTTCCTTTCAGCACACCTAGAAAGTCTGACCAATACGGGGAGTAGGTAAAAAAGAAGCAAGTGGCAAAGGCATTGCAGTCTGTACAAAACAAAGGGAAAGGGTCCCAAGAATCAACTGCACTAGAGGGACCCAAACACCACTGTCAAACATTGCCTGTGAGGGAAATAAATCAGTGTTTGTTTTTCATCTATTGCAGGGTGTGACACATAAGAAAGAAAAAGTGAGTGCAAAAGTAAGATAGATAGACAGAGAGAGTCAAAAATTTTTAAAGGGTTTAAAAAAAAAAAATAAATTTAAATTTTTATTCTAAAAAAATATTGGATCAGATTAGTAGAGATTTTTACCTGCTTATTGACAATTGTCACAATCTTCAATTTTCTACTTCGCTTGGGTTTCCTCTTTTTTAAAATTTTTCTTTTGGGGGATAAGTTGTTCCACTTAAAATGTTAAATACATTCAGCTTAGCAATTTTAGTTCTGTTTTAGCTTTAACTGTTATTATTATAAATGACCTTGAAGAACTTTAGTTAAGACTCGGGCCCATGGGATTGTAAAAGTAAAAAAGACAAGACACCAAGAGGTTTCAAAGAAGAGATGAGTCTCAGTGACTGTAATGCTAGAACTGAAAATATAATACAAAAATACAAATCATTAAAATTCCCCCCCACAACTAAAGTACAAACCAATAAAAACCTATTAAATTTTTTTTTTGCTTGGTCCTGCCTTACGCTCATCCGAATGGCCATATATTTACCTTTCCATTTTTATATTTTATAATATGCCCTAATTGTGTTGTGCTGTCTTCTCTGTATGACACATTACACAGTATGAGATTTAGATGCATTTTGTTGTTGTCCTTTGGGCCTAGTGGATTTTCGAGGGCAAACTATAAAGCGTCATAAAAACCTTCAATATCCAATTTACAGACTATATTAAATATTTAAAACATTTTTAGAGGGGTTGTTATGGATTAGAAGGAAACGGTCAGTCACCTCCACTTTCCTCCCCAAAGAGAATGCCACTCTTCTCAAGGGCAAATACAGGATTTTTCAAAGGGATTTCTAAATGCTTACTAAGCAGGCATATTATGTTTTATTGCCCAGTTCCTGCAAAATCTTAATACAACATTGCATTGTGCTCTGCATAGCTACACTACCTTGGAAGTACAATGTTCCTGGATATACTGCACTGCATGATGAAAATCAGAGCTGATGATTTGCCTCATCTATGTAATAAAATAAATAACTTTTAAATAGTGCTTTTTTACAGTTACCTAATAAAACCAAATATACAATAGCACCATAAATATTACTTTTATACTGTTGCATAAAAAATCCCATTATACAAAGACCAACATTGTCAATAATACAACAATGATGAACAAATGAATACACCATACTGTCAGCAAATAAAGACCACCATACAAGACCAATATCACTACCATATAGTGATCAAATTGTGGAACTTACACATGTTCTTGAGACAGTTTAAATTATTATAGCACAGTTAAATCCTTTACTAAAAAAAGAAATCAAGAGGGGACAGCGGATTTGCTACCCAAAACACTAGGCTTTTTTAAAATTCTTGCATCATCCTAAAACTCTAGTAAAAACTCTCACCAGAGTGTCCCCGTCAAAAAAAGCCCCCCTGTAAAATGCCCCGATAGCAAAGCAACCATTTTTTGTCACGCAGTATTACCCCTCTATACTATTGCTGTCAGCTCCACTCAGTAAGTAATGCTTTTTGTGTCTTAACAATTATGGTGATCCCTTTATGTCCCACTCAATTATAATGCATCTTTTTTTGCCCGCACAATTCTCCCTTTATGTACCTGCTCAGTAATAATACCCTCTTTAGCCTCCACCCAGTATTAAAGCTCTCTTAAACTTTCCTGTTAAATAATATCTCTTTTCTAGTAATAGTTCCTCTGCTAACTAATAATGCCCCTTTATGCTACTGCTCAGTATTATTGCTCATTATTCACCCCCACTAAATATTAGTTCCTCATTCTGCCCTTCCTAGTAATAATACCCCTTTATTCTCTTGCTGATTAATAAGTCCCCCTTTTGGTACCATAGTGTCCCCCCTTAGGGGCGGGTTTTTTCTCAACCCCCATCCTCAAGACCCACCAACGGGCCAAGTTTTCGGGTTTTCCCCTCATATTGTAAACTGAAAAATTTTAGAAATTCACAGGGAAAATATAATTATTTCCAGTTTTTCCCCGGGGGGAAAACCCCTGAAAACCTGACCTGTTGGTGGGTCTTGAGGACTGGAGTTGAGAAACACTGCCTTAGGGCTTGAAACCTCTAGAAGTCCACCTCTTTACTTTATTGTTTTCAAAGAATTGCAGCAAAACATTATTAAAGCGAATGAAATTGCTGTAGTTACATTTGATTTACAAGCAGATTCCCAGCAGATATGCATAGATTCACATAATAATCATAGCAACATTTAAGCTGAATCTAGTATACTTGGTTACTTTGACTGAAACCAACAAAAGGCCCCTCATTCCATGGTTTTATTTTCCCCGGGGGTTTGGCGCCATATTTCGGGGCCGGTTTTTGCCTGCAGTAGGGCGCCAATCCGCGGCCCCCAAACGGAAACCACTGCTCCCATAGGGAACATGGAATCCGTCCCCTCCCCCGCTCGGCGAATCCGCCGGGGGGGGAGAAAGTGACATGAAACATTTTTTTAGGCGCGGACGCGCCGAAAAAACAATGCTTTGGGTCTATGGGGCCGGGGGGGAACCCGGCGCCCCCGCCGCGCCCCCGGCCCCCCGCCCCCATCCCCCCCCTTTAAATTCCCGGCGGTTTTGGGGAGCTCAAAAACGGCTTCACAAATCCGTGGGGAAAATAAGCCGTTGAACACAAACCTACACATTTTTGTATAGAATTTTATGGGAAAGATGCTGCCACAGCAGAAAGACTTGTTATTTGCTTGTCCCACTGTTTGAAATATTGTTGAATAATATAGAAATTAAAAACTCATTGCTTTTCACTTTTTTCCAAAGAATTGGATAAAATGGTTTTTTAAAACACTTTATGAGTGAAATGATAAAAAAAATATCATCAAGGGCCATTGCCTGAAAAATTTAAATAATTTTTTTTTTTAAAGGCCTCCTAAAAAGCAGCAATATGTTAGTGTGCTATGTAAATGACCATGATCTTAAATGACCTAAAGGGACAATAAAAAATAAAAAGTACTGAATATCGAGGTAAAATATGCTAAATTAATTCCCTCTTAAAAATTCATGTAAGTATTGCGCCCTCCATAAAAAGTCATTACTGTTAAAATATCACTTTATCCCACTTTGCGAATGCCAGAAATGCAGCATCCTGGCCACCTGACCTTCCAAAACATAGAATTAAAAAAAAAATTATCAAAAAGTTATACTGTATGTGCCCAAAATGGTGCTAATAAAAACTACAGCTCACACTGCAAAAAGGAAGCATTCACACAGGTCAAATGACAGGAAAAAAAAAAAAAATTGTGGGTCTCAGATTATGGCAATATGACAAATTATTTTAGAGTTTAGTTTGCAGAAATAATAGCAAAAAAAAAAAAAAAAATAAAAATTCATTATTGCCACAAATTTTTTGTAACCTGGGATATTTTAAAGCATGTGGGGGAAGTCTGTAGAGACGCATGAAAAATATATATATATATTTTTTTTTTTTTTTTCCTTTCCACAACAATTAAAATTTTTCAGTCCCTAGAAAAAAAAAAATAATTTGGGGGAAATTTATTTTTAATGGAAATGGGAAATTTGTTTTGAATTTCAGGAAAACTTTTGGTTCGGAAAGAAGTTTGAAGTTTGGGGTTTCTTTGCCCTGAAAAGAAGGTGCTTTTTAAATTTATAAAATGGCTGCGAGCACATGGCGTTTTCTGGGGCAAAAAAACTTTTGGGAAAGGGAAAAAAGGGGATACCTACAAAGACATATGCCCGAGAGGGAAACCAAAACAAGACCGGCGGGATTCTGTGACGGCACCAAAACTATATAATTTCCGGGGGCGACGTGGGCTCATACCGCTCTCACTTTTAAATGAGTAGGGAAGGTGCCTTTCCAAAGTCTGCTAAGATATCTCTTACAAAAGGGAAATCCCTTTTTTTAAAAGCGATTTTTTTGGGGGGGTCACAGCTTATCTCCCGAGACTGCTTCTCTTAACGTTTTTAATTTTTTTGATTTTGGGGTAAATTTGGAAAAATGAAGTCCAGTGGGGCGTCCAATTTCCGCTGCATATACATTTTTAATGCTATCTTCCACAGCACTTTTAAAAATCCAAGGGGGGGGGGGGGTTTTCTAAGCCCCCGTTTTCCCGTTTTATTCATTTAAAAGGGAAAAAGTGTTTTTTAAAATACAAAACCACTTCATTTTGGTTGCTCAATTTTTTTTGCCCAATTTTCATCCAGGGGTTAATTTAAACGTTGTTTCTGTATTGGGGGGACCAAAAGAAAAACCTCTTTATTTACCCCCCAAAAAAACCCTTTTTCCGTACAAAATTCATAACCGAAGGGTTTAATTTCAAGTTTTTTTTCCCGCTTGACGTAAAATTTCCCCCATTGTAACACCAACAAAGCGGTAGTTTTTTTGTTTTTCTTCCCAATTTCCCCTTTTTGGTAATTTAAAATCCAGGGGGTTAAAATTTAAACGTTGTTCTGCGTTTGGTGACTAAAAGAAACATTCTTTTTCCCCCGCCAAAGAACAATTTTGCCTGTAGCATAATTTATATCCGAAGGTTAATTTAAGACGTTTGTGGCTTTTACATTCAGTAAAATACACATGTTTTTAAAAAGAAAAAACCCGGTAAAATTTTTCCCCTTTCTATTTTGGAGCGCAAATTTTTATCCAAGTGTTTTTCCCCAAAACTTGTTTACTGGGTTCATTTGGAGTCAAATACCGGGGGGTGGGATTTATCATTTACAGATAAAACTTTTATTAAACAGTGTCTGTACATTTTAGAACAAACAGTATGTCAGACAGAGAGGTTTGGGAGGGCCCTTTACCTGCGAGTGGCATGGGACAAAAAATTCCGGGGGCAGGCCCCGGTTCAGCACAGCAAGGGGGACGTCCCAGCAGGGTTTATCGGGGAGGCCTCCCAACCGCCGCTGTCACTAGAGGCCAAGGGGCTGACCACAATCAAGGGTTTTTTGATTGGTTTGGGGGCAGGTTTCCCCACTTTTCCCCCCAAAATTACATCTGACAAACCCCCCCAAAAAGTCCGGGGGGAAAAGACCCCCCCCCAAAACCAAACCCCTTTTTGGCATAGCCCGGGAGCGGGTCAGCGGGGCCCTCACCTGCCTCCAACCCCCATCTTCCCCAAACCGGTTCCCTCACCAAGACTACTAAGTGGTCTGGGCTCCCGCGCCACTCCCAAAAAGCGAGGGGTGAAAAAATTTTAGGAGGGGGGTCAGCAGCTAAATTGGAAAGGGGGGAAATGGGGCCAATACCCCCGCTTCTTTTCATTTGGCGGCAAAGTATAAATGTATAAAAGGGGGGTGGGAGGGCATTTGTGAGGGGGGCAGCCTCCCGAAAAAACCCAAAACCCGGGGATTGGGACACAGTGACGATGAAAACACAAATAGATATGATGAACCCAAACCCCACTTGGGAGCTGGGGGAGGCAAGGGCTTTCCCTCTTTTTCAGGGAAAAAAGCTTGCGGGGTCAGGCAAACGGCGCAGCCAGCAAGGGTTGTGTGGCCCCTGATCAGCAGGATACAGCAGTGGAAAGGCGGGGCCAAGCGGGCCCCCGGGGTAAAAAACCCCGCTTCGCAGTTCCAAGAAAGTAGCGGGAAAAGGGGGTCAGCGGGGGGCCCGGGGGTAGTAACCCCCAGTCGGGGCGTTGGGGGTAAAAAACAGAAAACCGGCAGTTTGGAAGTTCTTTCTAAGACACCGGGGGGCTGAATATGGGGAATTTTGTAGAATCTGTTAAGGGAGAAAAATGAAGCGTTGGGCCCCGGAGAAAAAACCTTTGGGAAACCACGGCCCGGCGTTTAACCCACTACAAACAAAACCCTCCGGTGGCCTGGGAGAAAACCCTGGCTCAATGTGTTTTGGGCCTTTCCGCCCCGCAGCAACAGCACAGCCCGCCGCCCCCGTGGCACGCCCTGACATTGGCAGCCATCAAGGCTCCCCCACCTCTGCAGAAGGGAGCTATTTCTCTTTGCCATAATCTCCCGGTCCAGATGCTCCTGCTCCTCGCTACTCATGGCACCAGCAGTCGTTCAGCCAGGCGATTGCAAAGAGACAACAGTAATGCGTCCAACCATACTAAGGTGCAGAGCTGACCGTGCTCCTGTCCAGTTGTTAGTACTTGCAGTCCCTCCCTTTCCCAAAAGGTGGGCTCTGCACCGTTCAGGGAAATTATGGCTTGTGCCGAGCCGAGATGGAGAGTTTCCCAAACCGTAATTTATTTTCCAAAAAGGCAGTTTCCAGCACTTCATAAATATGTAGAACAGAAGGTGGGCCAGTCCTTGACTTATCGGTTTGTTCCAAAGGTGCATGGCAGCGCGGGACGTCTGGAGCTGTAATACGGTCAGGACAGTTCATTTCCTTTATGGCCCACTGGGTGTATGTGCTTCCTGCCCAGTCACACCAACAAATTGGACAGGACACGCCGCTTCTCCTCCACGTTGTCAAACTGCAGATCCTGCGCCAATGTCCGCCTCCACCTCCTCCACCACCACCACCAACACAGCCTCCACAAGTACTGCTCCATCATACCACATGTGTAGGGCACAGCGGGGTCACGCAGTTCTACACCGGGCTTGCCTCGGCGACCGAAGTCACACAGGGGAGGAAAAATGCTCCACGTCATGCAGCAAGAAATCGTTGTGGCTTTTCCGCGCCAACTGCAAATCGGAACCATGGTGATGCACAATGGGAGGAACATGGTGTATGCGCTGCCCGAGGGGGGAATGGTCCATGCGCCCTGCATGGCGCACTGTGTTCAATCTGGTTGTAAAAATGTTCCTGAAGTCTTCCACCGATCTTCAGAAGATTCTGAAAATGGCCAGGAAACTGTGCATGCACTTCATCCATTCCTACAAAGCCAGGAACACCCTCCTCGAGTTGCAGCGGCAGAACGGCCTCCCCCAACACACTCTGATATGCGATGTTCCACCCGTTGGAATTCCAGCCTGTACATGTTGGACCGACTGTATGAACAGAGAAAGGTCATTAATGATTTTTTGATGATCCAAGCGGACAGGAGTACTCCCCTGTGTAACTTTGATGTCAGCCAGTGGCAGCTCATGCGTGACACCTGCCGTTTGTTGAGGTCATTCGAGGAGGCCACCTTATTCGTTAGTCGCCAGGACTACAGGATGAATAACGTCATTCCACTGCTTCATGTCCGGGAAAAGATGCGGAAAAATCTGTCTGGGGAGGGGACTGGTGACGTGGCGACTACATCTCGTGGACACATGAGTCCGGGGTGGACTGAAATGGAGGAGGAGGAGGAGGAGGGGAGGTGGAGGACATTGGAGCAGAAGCATTGTCTGGTGAAATGAGTGGATTTTCTACCCAGGTGACAAGAGAGGAGGATCAGGAGCAACTGGAGGAGGTAGATGGAGATGAGGAAGACGAGGCAGATGACCCGCAAGCACCGTGGCAGTATACAGTGGAGATGGAGACAGGGAGCCCCTCGGAGTCACTTGTGCAGATGGCCCGCAGCATGCTGATTTGCCTGGCTATGGGCAGCCGAATAGTCAGCATCCGGCGAGGGATGACTTCTGGCTCCCACCCTATTGGACCCTCGCTAAACCCGGGCCAAAATGGGAGCCTTTTCCCAGCTGCTGAGAGGGAGGACAAACTCAAATACTATAGTGAAATCCACCGTAGTCATTTGGCCGCTGCCTATGTGCGGCATCGTCCTGTCTAAGACAGGTCTGACCCTGGGGTTCTTCAGCGCTCACATACTACTGCCGCGGCTGCTGGGTGAAGGTGGGGGGGTAGGAGCAGTACCACCTCCATCATCAGCAACCTAAGTCTGGAGTCACTGATGAGCAGCTTCCTTCACCCGCCTAGTGAGGAGGGCAGTCGCCAGCAGCAGCAGCAGGAACTGGAGCAGACCCTGAACCAACAGGTGGTGGCCTACTTTAACAGCACTCTGCCACCCCAGTTAGAAGATTCGCTGGACTACTGAGCAGCCAAACTGGATGTGTGGCCGCAACTTGCCGAGTTTGCAGTGGAGAAGCTGTCCTGCCCGGCCAGTAGTGTGGCATCAGAGCGGGTGTTCAGTGCGGCGGGGGCCATCGTTACCCCAAGGATAACCCGCTTGTCCACGGGAAATGTGGAACGACTGACATTTGTCAAGATGAATCAGGCGTGGATGGGCAAGGATTTCCACACATCAATGCCTTAGGCGTCAGACTACATCAGCCATGACGCCTCACTTAAACTGTGAGAAATGAGTCTGGGTTCAAACTACCTGCCTCAGCCACTATTCTGATGCCGCCACCCGCCTGATGCCACACATCTGCTGACAGTTTCTCCATCTGCCACCAACCATCTTTACCAGGGACTGGTATTGCCACCTCCACACTCTGTCATTGTGCCACTTCATGACCTCATGCTGCTGCTGCTGTTGCTGGTGCCGTGACATCCACACTGTGTCATTGTGCCACTCTCTGACCTCATATTGCTGCTGCTGTTGTTGCTGCTGCGGTCACCTCCACACTGTGTCATTGTGCTACTCTCTGACCTCATGCTGTTGCTCCTGCCGCCGTCACCTCCACTCTCTATCATTGTGCCACTCTGTGGCCTACTCCAGTTTTTGCCACATCCAGAATGTCATTGTGCCACTACCTGACCTCATGCTGCTGCTGTGGCTGCTGCTGTGCCCTCCACACTGTGTCATTGTGCCATTCTGTGGCCTACTCCAGTTTTTGCCACCTCCAGAATGTCATTGTGCCACTGCCTAACCTCATGCTGCTGCTACCGTGACCTCCACTCTGTGCCATTGTGCCACTCTGTGGCCTATTCATGTTTTAGCCACCTCCAGAATGTCATTGTGCCACTGTCTGACTTCATGCTGCTACTGTGGCTTCTGCCGTAACCTACACACTGTGTCATTGTGCCACTCTCTGACCTCATGCTGCTGCTGCCATCACCTCCACTCTCTGTCATTGTGCCACTCTGTGGCCTACTCCTGTTTTTGCCACCTCCAGAATGTCATTGTGCCACTGTCTGAACTCATGCTGCTGCCACCAACACCTCCACACTCTTTCATTGTGTCACTCTGTGGCCTACTACTGTTTTGCCACCTCCAGAATGTCATTGTGCCACTGTCTGACCTCATGCTGCTGCTGCCGTGACCTCCACACTGTGTCATTGTGCCACTCTGTGGCCTACTCCCGTTTTTGCCACCTCCAGAATGTCATTGTGCCACTGTCTGACCTCATGCTGCTGCTGTGGCTGCTGCCATAACCTCCACACTGTGTCATTGTGCCACTCTGTGGCGTACTCCTGTTTTTGCCACCTCCAGAATGTCATTGTGCCACTCTCTGACCTCATGCTGCTGTGGCTGCCGCCGTCACCTCCACACTCTGTCACTAATGTTGCACCTGAGCTCTCAGCTTGTTTTTTTCCAGCTTTCGCTGGCATGACTTTATCAGGCTACATTTCCGCTTTAGTTTTTTGGTCAGTTTTGCCCTCTTAAGTGCCCAGGGAATTTTATAGTGAAGCGATTCTAAGAGCGGCGGCAGTCATGTGCGTGTCATACTAAAACACAACATTGTATGAAGACCAAACCAAGCTCTCTCTGCATATTTAAGCATGGCACAACATTCTACAGCACCCTGCAGGCTCTTTAGCCTGGAAATAGCTGTTTTTTAACGTGATTCGGACCGAATTTAATTTTGTCGGGAAATTCGGCGAAGTGACCGAATCTAATTTTTGAGAAATTCGCCCATCTCTAGCACTAAAGTACAATTAGCATATGGTCCCTGATGATCAGTGGAACATTCAGCAATCTGTAGTGTGGTATCCAGTGTTTTATTTTTCAGTGTCTGATATCATTTCTGCAGATCTCAAAACTGTAAGTAAGGTTTGGGATACTGTATGCAGATGGATATATACAGTTTTTGTGGAGAAAAATGTCTTGTAAATAATTAGCAATGGATCACCAATGTTATTAGCACTCACTGTAATCCCAGGGCAGTAGTGTACAATCTATCCTCTGCTTATTAACATGGAGAAAAACTGAAAGCACTAATGTAAATCTCATGAGTTATACCATTTAAAAGTTTCTGCAGGCTATTTGACAAGAAATAAAATTAGGACAACTACAGTAGTAATGCAAAATGTATGATGAGTATGATGCTGCCACAGCAGTAAGACTTGTTATTTGCTTGTCCCACTGATGAAATCATGGAAGAATACATATAGCATTATAATCTCATTGCATTTCACTTGTTTTCAAAAGAATTGGATAAAATGGTTTGTCTAGCACTTTATGAGTGAAATGATAACACATATCATCAAGGGCCATTGCCTGAAGAATTATTTTATTTTCTAAAGGCCTGCTGGAAGCAGCAATATGTTAGTGTGCTATGTAAATGACCATGTTCCTTTCCAACAACAATTACAATTACAATTTTTCAGTCCATAGTACAATAAAGTTTGTCATAAAAACTACACTCACCCCGCAAAAGGCCATGTTAACGGTGGTACGTTCGGCTGTACTCAATGCTCACATTTATTTTGATGGGAGGCTCCTGGCCACCTTTTCGCTCAAAATTGAGACATTTTGGGGCTGCTTCTAAGGATTGGTGCCGGTCTTATAGTTATATCATCAATGTCTATGGTGGGAATACCTCTGTAAAAAATGCAGCAATACAAAAATGACTTCTTTTATTAAACATGTTGTAAATGTGTGAAAAATCAAAGTGTTGACAAAACTATACTTATTTAATACCACAGTCTATAAACCTTTCTATATTACTGTAGGATAAAGAATAGAACAATATATATATATATTTTTTTTTACCACACAGTAAAAAAGGAGTGCCAAAAACAATGGTGACTTGTTTTGTATTTCCCCTGTAGAGTCTTCGGGAGGCAAAATTCTAGAACAGTGTCTCTTTCAGGTTGAAAGAATGTGAAAAAAATCCAAGAAAGCTAAATTTTCTCATTGAATTTACTTTACTGAGGCTCTTCCTAAGAACAGTCTCAGAGGGTGTTCAGACGGAGTATTTCGAAATGTAATTGCGCCGAAATGCGCCCAAAATTTGGCCCACACATATGGTAAACGTATGTCACTGGTAAAATCAATGGCATTGTTCAGATATTGATGATTTTACGATCATATTTTATGCCCATAAAAAGAAGTTACATCCCTTTCAAGCGTATTACACTACATTGTGCGGTGTTTGCGTTTTAAATTACAGGCTTGCAGTTTTTACGCAAAATAGTGTTACACTACTGTATGTGAATATAAAATTTAATTGAGACATCATTGTGTTTACTTAGACTGGGTTGACATGTTGCAGTAGTTCATGCATTGTACAAATGCATAGAAAATGCCTGTGTTTACAAAAATGCATAAAGCAAAAACATGCATTTTTTTCGAAGCAAGTGGTTTTGTAATAAACTATTTTAGAAAACAGATGAAATGTAGGTCAGTAGAACACTGTGCATTTGCTGCAATTGAAAAATGGAAGAAGAGCATTCTAGGGCTCACAATTTGCACCAAAAATAACGCTGTACCTGTTTTATACCACATTTATTGTGTTTTTGACAGTTTCCAGACACTGCAGTGCCTTGTCCAACCAAAGGAGCATGACCTCAGTAAAAGGTTGTGAATTTGTATCTTAGCGTGTGACATTGTGTGCCAAATAATGCACCAAAATTTTGGCGTAGTTAGTGACATAAAATTAGCCAACTTCTAAGATGCACCAGATTTATCACCACTGTTATAAATGTGGTGCATTGTAAGACTGTCTAATCTAACTTTACACAGTCTGAGGGCCTTATGTATGAAACCTGTCTAGCAGTAAGACTGTCTTGGTTGCCCATAGCAACCAATCAGAGCTCCTGTTTCATTTTTCCAGAGCACTATATGAAATTAAACTGAGCTCTGACTGATTGCAATGAGCAACAAAGTCTTACTTCTAGACAGATTTTATACATAAGACACCAAGGGCCTCATGTATGAAAACTGTATAGGTCTAAGACTTTCTTTGCTGCCCATAGCAAACAATCAGAGTTTCTCTTTAATTTCATATAGTTCTCTGAAAAAATGACAGGGGAGCTCTGATTGGTTGCTATGGGCAACAAGGAAAGTCCCACACCTAGACAGTTTTCATACATGAGGCCTTAAGAGTTAGACAGTGTTAATAAATCTGCCCTACTGTGTTAACCTACCCTCAGATCTCAGACTGGCTGGTGTTCGTTGCCTTCTTTGTTGATGTATGCATGTTATTGCTACTCTTTGGGCGACATGTATGTAGCTTGGCACTGACACATAATTCTAAATCGATATAAAGGAGTTTGTAATACAACAGTATGAAACAAAGTGTTAAGCGCCAAACTTTGAATAGCCGTTTTGCACCAAACTTTCGTGCATTTTTGGCGCATTTGAAAAGTGTTGTTTCCAGCGCTGACTGTGTCAAGTTTGGGGCGTATTATTATTATTATTTATTTTAAAGCGCCATTGATTCCAGGGTGCTGTACATTCGAGGGGGTTACATACATAACGTAAGTCAAACGAGTACAATGATAAGTGATGAATGACAATTGGCACGACAGAGGGAGAAAGGATCCTACCCACGAGGGCTTACAATCTACAAGGAGGGGGAAAGAGACAGAAGGTAGGGGCAGACATGTTTGTGGAGGGTGTAGTGGCAGCAGGGTTATTGTAGGTTATAGGCAAGCCTGAAGAAATGGGTTTTCAGATTGCTTTTGAAGCTGGTGAAAGTGGAGGAGAGTCTGATGTGTTGAGGCAGTGAGTTCCAGAGTGTGGGGGAAGCACGAGAGAAGTCTTGGAGACGGTTATGTGAGAAGTTGATATGAGGAGAGCAGAGAAGAAGGTCCTGTGAGGAGCGGAGATTGCGTGAGGGGAGGTATCTAGAGATTAAGGCAGAGATGTATGGGGGGGAGAGGTCATGGAGACTCTGTAGGTCATGGTTAGTAGCTTGAAATGAATTCACTGGGCAATGGGAAGCCAGTGAAGGGATTGGCAGAGGGTAGAGGCAGAGGAGTAGCGAGGAGAGAGGTGGATAAGATGGGCAGCAGAATTGAGAATTGTTTGAAGGGGAGCAAGAGTGCTAGAGAGGAGGCCACAGAGAAGGATGTTGCAGTAGTCTAGGCGGGCGACGACAAGGGCGTGGACCAGCATGTGTGCAGTGGCATAGTGGAGGAATGAGCGGATGCGAGAGATGTTTTTCAGGTGGAGGCGGCAGGCAGAGGTGAGGTGTTGGATGTGTGGTTTGAAAGATAGAGCAGAGTCAAGGATTACCCCAAGGCAGCGGACTTGCGGGACAGGTGAGAGAGTGTAGCCGTTGACTGAGATAGAGAGATCAGGGGGAGGGGTAGAGTTGGACGGTGGAAAGATGATGAGTTCTGTTTTCTCCACATTTAGTTTTATGAGACGTGAGAAGAAGAAGGAGGAAATGGACGATAGACAGTCTGGGATCCAGGAGAGCAGAGAGGTAATATCTGGACCGGAGATGTAGAGCTGGGTATCGTCAGCATAGAGGTGGTAATGAAAGCCGTGTGAGGCTATGAGCTGACCGAGGCCAAGAGTGTAAAGAGAGAAGAGTAAAGGACCCAGGACTGACCCCTGAGGGACACCAACAGAGAGTGGCCGGGGGGAGGAGGTGAAGCGAGAATGAGAGACGCTGAATGTCAGATCAGTGAGGTACGAGGAGATCCAGGAAAGGGTCAAGTCCGTGATGCCTAAGGAGGAGAGGATTTGTAGCAGGAGGGAATGGTCGACAGTGTCAAAGGCAGAGGACAAGTCTAGAAGGAGAAGGACAGAGTAGTGGCGTGAGGCTTTGGCAGTTGCTAGGTCATTGGTGACCTTGGTTAGGGCGGTTTCGGTAGAGTGGTGGGGTCGGAAACCCGATTGTAGTGGGTCAAGAAGAGAATTGGAGGAGAAGTGGGAGGACAGCTGGAAATAGACTGTTCATAAATCTATAGAACAGTGCTAAAACACTTTTTTACGCAAGATATGCCATGTCGCATACATGTCGCCCTTTATTTTGCTGAGTTTTGTCACAATAAAACTATATTCACATGGTGTTTTTTGACATGCAATTTTCAGAGAAAAATAGTAATGGAAAGGCTTGTACTTCTGTGTTTTGGACCATTCCTTTTTTTGGTTTATAAATACTGCTGCAAAATAAAAGTTACAAAAACAACGTGTGAGACCAGCATGAGGTTATATCCACTAGATTAAGTTTTTGAAGCCAAAATCAAGGATGAATTTAAGAAAATGTGAAGTTCCAGTAGGTACCTAATATCTGTCTGCCAACTCTGATCCATGCCTGGATTTGGCTGCATATAAAAAGCTGAACATTTATATGCAGCCTTAAAGGAGTTTATTCATCAAGCTTTTTCACACAGCCACAGTCAGCATCAGGCTCACACTTCCATCTGCACAAGGCTACAGAGCTCTAAGGGTTAAAGGTTGTCATTAACTTAAATAAGCAAGCCTGTGTGCTTGAGATATGACTTAGAAGTGACTGATTTACCATGGTCTGATGGTATACCTACAGGTAGCTATATCTACTTACAGGGAGGGTTATATCTACCTACAGGGGACAAACACCCAGCCGTTAGGGGGACACTTTGCTATTGATGGGGAATTTTTACAGAGATAGGAATTGGTAAGGAAGTGTGAAAAATTTAGGAGACTAAAATGTTTGTTTTGTAAATTCTACAGTGAAGAGTCATGGCCGGGAGAAGATGTTATAGCAGTCTGGGACAGATGGAGAAGAAAAAAAGAGAGAACAACTCATCAGAGAAGAGAACAACTCAGAGAAGTTTCCTGTGAGTCACTGGATGTAACTTTAAGGTAATCACTTGTGTGCAGAGCATCTGTGTAAAACTGGTATCTACCATTGTATGGTCACTGTATGGCGGTAATATTGGTTGTTGTATAATTGTTTATATTTAGTAATGGTATGTTGTGTTATTCAGTCACAATGTGGTGGTGTTGTGTGTTCATGGTGTGTTGGTATTATTCAGTCAACAAGTGGTGGCGATATGTGGTCATGCTGTGGCAGTATTATTCAGTCATTATGGGGGACATGTATGAAAACTGCCTTGGTCTAAGATTTTCTTTGTTGCCCATAGCAATCATTCGCATTTCCCCTTTCATTTCATATAGTGCTCTGAAAAAATGATTGGTGGCTATGGGCAACAAAGATAGTCTTTGACCAAGACAGTTTTCATACATGTCCCCCATAGTGACTGAATAATACTGCAACACCATGACCACATATCGCCACCACGTGTTGACTGAATAATACCAACACACCATGAACACACATCACTATCACATTGTGACTGAATAACACAACATACCATTACTAAATATAAACCATTATACTACAACTAATATAACCGCCATACAGTGACCATACAGTGGTAGATACTAGTTGTATACAGACTCTCTGCACACAAGTGGCCCTATGTGCTGGTGATATGTGATATTGGTAGGATATTGATAATAACAACCTTGGGATTCTGGTTTCGTGTAGCAATGTTATTTGGAAATGGTATAACTATTATTTAGTAGTTTTATACATAGAATAATGTGTTAAAGTTTTTGGCATATGTGGGCTGTGGTTGATGGTGATGCACTGTGTCACAGCATTGTGCACCATGTTAAAGGGGAGGTGGAGGGTGAGGGGAGAAATTTCTTCTCCCTGCCTTGAGTGCAATTAAGCCTAGAAACGGCACTGTGTTTATGCATGTCTAAAAACTAGAAAGGTATGTATGTGTTTATTCACTATTTGATTGTCAAGCAAGTTATTTAAATTATGTTTGTTGTGGCCCTAAATGATTGTACATTACTGTTGAAGGATCTGCATACATAAGATGACATAATCATATGTGTGCCAGAAAGAAGAGCAGCAGGATAGAGGAGGAGAGAGTACGCAACAATCAAACTACATCATACCCAAGGCAAAATCCAAGATCTGAATAATAGAAGGTAGGTTCAAACTAGGAAACCATGACTCAGATTCAAGCAAAGAAGGGTTCAAACATTCCAAGGTCAAAGTAAGACAAACAGGAGAAGAAGGAACCCAATAACGGTATAGGAATAGTTATCCACAAGTGCACCAGGTAGTATGTAAAGTGAAATGACTGACAAACAGAGCCAAGTTTCCTGATTAGCCAGATATGTCGATCAGTTGCTCAGAAAAGTCCTGCTATTGGCCTAACAATTGTGCACAATATACACATACTTCCTAGTCCATTGGCAAGATTCACCAACAGCATGGTAGCAACTGGAAGAAGCAGAAATGTTAACAGGTATGTTATAGAAAGAAGCTTTTTTTCTAATGTATTTTTATTTTCTGGCTCTATATATTTATGTTTTTCTTACCTAGGTGATGGGATAACTATTTTTACTTGGCTGCTACAGCAGTAGTTCTGGAGATTTGCTTCACAGCAGGTACCTGGAATTTAAAGTCTTGTAAGTCAGGAAACAATCATTGACTTCTTTGGGAGAATCTTGTGGGCACGCTCAGTGACATGTATCAGAGATCACCAATTGTCAATTTGTGTGATCCTGTGTTATCTGCCTCTAGTTTTATCAGAGAGCTTTTACTTTTCACTGTATTTCTGCTTGTGATGATAACGAGATGGCTACTGAGAAGTGATCTCTGCAGAATAAAAGGTGTTAGGATATGTTGAGTGTTTAGCTGCCAGAGTAAAAACTGCAATACTTCATGTTTTATTTATTTGTTAATAGAGATAAAAGCATAAAGCTATTTCAAAATACTGCAATATATTTATATTATTAGTCAATTATTATTATTTTTTTTACCATAGAGTCCCTTTTACTGCTAGATATTTCTTCTTGATAAAGTTTTAGAGAAAGGAAGTATTAGGGCAATTTTTTATGTTCTTGTCATCTCTTATCAGTTGAATGAATCTGTCCTTAAAATGTGCTTTGCTTCTACAGTGCACATTCAGTGCAAATGGGGTACATTAAAAGAAGAAAATGTACTGCACGTCTAAGATAAAGCAAAGCTCAAGTTGTTCTTCAGGGTCCAAATACATTGTACATTAGAGTGCTATGTGCCGCTGCTAGTGTTCCATAATTGACGTTCAATGTCACCTAAACATTTACTTTTGATTAATGATGATTGATGATTCATGAAACTCAGGTTGTTTAAAAGCCTATTTGTGATTTTATTCTGTACTGAAGCTTAATTTTCAATTAATCAATTCATAAATTTTTAATTAAAAATCTTTTCAAGTTGCGGCTATTCTTATATTACACAAATAGGTATTAAAATAAATATATGATAAAATTGGTTAAATACTTTCTTAATCATTTATCTGAAATCTCTTATAATCAGAGATGTAACTTAGAGTTGCAGCAAAGACTGAAATTTCCCGTACCCCAACTCAACTAATCTTCCAGCTGCTGGAAGAGGATGCATCAGGGCCATGAAACTCAGTGATACAATTAGCATATGGTCCCTGATGCATCAGTGGAACATTCAGCAATCTGTAGTGTGGTATCCAGTGATTTATATTTCAGTGTCTGATGTCATTTCTGCAGATCTCAAAACTGTAAGTAAGGTTTGGGATACTGTATGCAGATAGATATATACAGTTTTTGTGTGGGAAAATGTCTTGTAAATAATTAACAATGGATCACCACTGTTATTAGCACTCACTGTAGGCCCAGGGCAGCAGTGTACAATCTATCCTCTGCTTATTAACATGGAGAAAAACTGAAAGCACTAATGGAAATCTCATGAGTTATACCATTTAAAAGTTTCTGCAGGCTATTTGACAAGAAATAAAATTAGGATAACTACAGTAGTAATGCAAAATATTGCATTGTGATTTAGGCAAACTTCTAGTGCAGCAGTAGTTCTGCCTTTCTTCAAAAGGCACAGTTAGAATAAAATGTTATTTAATCACTGTAGCCTGTGGTAAAGCTACTGATTTTCAGAAGTGGAAAATCCTTATTTAACTTTTTCACTTTTGTCAGTTATTGACTTAACTAAAAATAAAGGTAACTTTAAAGGTAATATGTCATCAAAATGATCTACTGTTTAACTCATGTTTTTTATGAAAAACAAATTTTTTAGAATTTTTGGTTGTGGTTTTTTTTTATATAATTTTTCATATCGCTATTAATATTTTTGGAAAAACCCTGAAGTCCTGCAGTTTTCACTTTGGCCACTAAGCCTAATAATAGTCTAAAACTTCCTGTTACACTGAAAGGTAACACCAATGAGAACAGTATAGATAGCACAGGATCCACCATTCACAATAGGAGATAGTCACAGCTTCCTCTCTTCTCCTCCCAGCACACTGACTTTTTCCCAGGGCACAGAGATGACTCGAAAACTCATCTATAGAAGTCAATGAGTCTGCTGCTGTTCACAGGCTTCTATGTCCTTGTAGCTGCTGTAAAGGATCTCTTTCAGTGCTGTTAAAAGCAGCTCAAGCAAGATGGCTACCACCATAATGCTATACAGAAAACGTAATTTAAAAATCTACAATCAGGAAATTAAGACAGGTAAGAAGAAAGGAATATGTATCTGTATTTCATTTTAATTAGTAAAAATATATATTGGTGAGAGATTTCCTATATATCAGTTATATTAGCATACTATGAATGCAAAAAAAGGCAATTAATTGTTTTTCCCACTTCCAAATTTTGAACAGTTTTATCAAAAACTAAAAATTTTGGGCGGCATGTATGATTTTTGGCATTTGCGTCTGATTTATGAACCCGCTCTGTAGCGGGTCATAAATCAGGTGCATTCTAGCACATAAACGTCGATTCTGGCTCAGCAGTAATGTGCCTAGAATTGCTGTCCTGAAGCTATAAATATTTAGCTTGTACAGTTCTAGTGCGCCCCACCTCCAGCACGGCCCCCGAAATCAGGTGCATTACAAAGTGCTGCGGGCGCTCTCTAATGCACTTGATACTGATGTACGGGAGGCTTTTAACTATTGCCAATGGGGTTGCGCCTGATGACGGGCTGAAAATATGCCAGACTTCTGGTGCAGCCCCGTTCATACATGCCGCCCTTGATAAACACTGGTCAATCCTGGCTCAATTACTTTAAATTTTACATGCTTTTGAGGTTTTTGTATATTAATTATGTAAAATAAATGTCAAATAGGGTATTAAAGCTGTGTTCATATCACTTACATTAACCATATGCAGTAAAAAGTGTTCCAAGGAAGCACAACAAGTGAACCAGCAAGAGAATCATGCATGCCCAAAGTTCTTTAATGTATGTAGAGAGGCTAGTATATGTAGTTCGATTCCACAGAAGAGCTACTATAGCCAGAGCTGTCATAAGTAATTTTATGGCCCCATACAAATAAAGCATATGGTCCTCTCCCCGCCTTTTTGTTTCCAGTTCCTTTCTTTCACTATATCAATAGTCCACTTTTTTATCAAAATTGATCAGGGCTCCTAACAAGAGTACTGCCAATACTGTCCTAATAACTCTTTTGACTAAGGCACAGATTGCTGAAAAAGCTTCAACTTATTGTCTATAGGGCTGTGTAGCTACATACTGTTCAGAGTGCCTTTGCTTATCCCTGTTAACTGCTGAAAGCTACCTATGTTTGGACTGCAGCCTGATTCAGCTGAACTTGTAAACATATTGGCTTGTGGCATCCATAACCAGAATTTTGTTCAGTAACTCTAAGTAAGGTTAAGGTTTTTAACACATATTAATGACAAACTGTTCCAGTTCCAGTTGTGCCTCACTTCTAGTTCAAATGACATAGGGATTAGGATTAACTCTAACTCCTATGTTATGTTAACTGAGGCTACGGCTAATTCTAACCCTTATGTTACATTAACCAGAAGTGACATTGGACTGGAATTGATGCTTGACTGAAAGCACCCTGGAATCATAAGTTCACCATAAAAATACACAAAATACCCTAACACCCAACTTGAGTTACTATAAGGGTAAATTTTTTGACAATTTTGTCAAAATTCAATTTGGGTTAGATTTGACACTGACGTTAATCCGAAGCTTAAAACTAGTTTGGACTTAAGATTTTTGCTATTATCCAGAACCAGGAAAAAGCACTTGTTTGAATATAGACTGTTTATTCAAGCGAAGATCAGTCTAGGCGTAATGGAGTCAGTCCCATAAAAACAGGTAGCGAGCAGGAGTTAACATCGGACTCAGCATTTTAAATAAAAAATAAATCTTTTGTATATTTTTTTTAAAAAGGATGCAGGGCCCCATAGCAGCTACTTCTGCTGCACCTTCTATAGCTACGCCCCTGCTTGCAAACTGTCCTCATCTTTTCAGTTAGCCATTGAAAGGAATGAAGTATTGAAGCCTCTCAATTTTTTTCTGTCACTCTTAGAGCCAAATTTTCTTCACTAAGTTGTTCCACGTATCCAGTTTACTGTTATGGATGGTAATTCCAGCTTCTCCTCACCTGTATAGGTATAAAATTAACCAGAACATCTTCTCCGATTGACTTGAATGGGGGTTGAGTTCGAATTCTAGTTCGAATAGAACCTTGAACCGAACACACTAAAGTTTGAAGTTCTAATCGAACTAGAACTTTTTACTGCTCGCTCATCTCTAATCAGGAATAGAGAATCAGCTGAATTGGATTAATTTTATATGCGAATATCTGAGTTGCACCAGTGTTTTGTGCAACCAAAAAAGGTGAGATGCTGGATATTATTGTCTTCTCTTAAATGTGTAATTAATACTACACGAGTAAGCACCTTTTTTCTTTTCACTATCCCCTTCCTTTGTTTCTCTTTCTTTCCTTCTTGTGTGTGTCGGAAAAAGCCTAAATATTAACCAGAACATTATACTTTCTCTGCTGACTTTCTTTTTTCCCACAGCAGATCCAGATGCCACTTTTACCCCATGTAAGCAACACACCCAAACACACACACAGTCATCCACATCATGTACAATAAACTGTAATTCAACAGACCAGGCCTTTTTCTACCATTGCTCCATGGTCCAGTTCTAATGTTTAATTGTCCATTATAGACAATTTCATGCTGGACAGAGATCAGCATGGGTACTCTGAATGGTCTGCGGCTGCACAGCCCATATACAGCAACTTGCACTGTACTGTGTATCCTGTCATCCTTCTATTAAATCCATCATTAATTTTACAGTTTGTGTTATTATAGCTCTTCTGTGGGATTGTACCATATAGACTAGTCTTTTCTCACCAATTTTATTAGGTATTAACCAGTACATACTGGGAACATGCTAGAAGACCGGCTGTTTAGTAGAAACTCTGACCGAGTCATCTACTCATCACAATTTGGCCAGCGTCAAAGTTATTCAGATACTTACACGTGGACATTTTTTCCTGGCTGTAACATTTCAACTTCAAGAACTATTTACTTGTAGCCTAATATTTCCTACCCCTTGACATGCCCTTGTCACGAAATAAAGACATTTATATGTGTGCATTGATATATACAAGTATATTCTTTGCATAGAGTATATCTGAACATGTGCAAGGTATATACTAATATAGAAGGACAACAGCAGGGTTTAATAAGATGAATTATTTTGCATTCTCTAGAAAACAATGCTTCATTGCTTCTTGACCCTATTCTTCTCATCATCCCAAGATTGGAAGCTGTGCCGAGTAGGTAGAAATAATTAATGGAAACACTCATACTGCAGAAGCTGGGAAGGATTCTGAAGAACCGGATTGCATATAACAACCATTATGTTCTAACAAAGTGTCCAATGCGATTTCTAAGGATGTGTGCACAATTATCACTCCTGAATAGTGTGGTAGCTATGAATAAGACAGAGTGATATTTATACTGCTCGTGCTTACACCTATGAAATGTGTGAGTGAGTCATTGAATATTTCTGCGGAGAATAGACATTTCTTTCATGTTAGCAAAGGGCCAAAGTGACAATTAAGTGTCATTTGCTATGGGCACCTTAGAGCACAAATATGTTTTTTTCTGCTTAAAAAAACAACTTTATCATAGCAAAGGAAAAGATAAAAAGTGACCTTGATACAATGATGCAACAAAGTGACAGAAGATGATACATCTGAACTGTATGTGTGAAAAGTAACACATAGCGAAATGTACTGATACATTGTTATATTCCCTGCTGGTAATCACATCAATTGTGAGGGGTCTCTATACGTGATGGACCATCTAATTAGGGGATATCATGCACCTAACAATATTTAGACACAAATTCTGAGATGCAGATTTTGATAAATGTACCTGCAATCTGTTCTTGATTTACAATAAAATAAAGCTATGGAGTATGTGTAGCTTTTTTTCTAAAGTGGAACAATAGTTAAAACCTAAGCTGTAAAAGTAAGCAACACGTATTGCACTAGTAATTTAGAGTGTAAGTACATGAAATCGGTGGATGACAAACATTATGAGTACACAAAATCAGTTTACATCTACAGTATGCATTGTTCACATCACCATAATTTACTTACAGCAGTTTTATTCATGTGAACTACAGATCCTCTTCCCAGGTACTGGTAAATGGACTTAAAAAAGACCCATGGCTAGAGATGGGCGAATCAATTCTAACGAAGTAGAATTGTTTTAGAATTTCAGGAAAACTTCGATTCTGAACGAAGTCGAAGTTTGGAGTGATTCGCGGGAATGAAACATGTTTTTAATTGATAAAATGGGTGCAAGCACATGGTGTAACATGGGGCAAAGAACTCTGGGAGGAAGAAAGGAACATCCTCAATGACATGTGCAGAGATGAAGCCAATCAGAGACCGGCGGGATTTTGTGATGTCACCGCACTATATAAGTCCGGACGCGACGCTGGCAGCTCACACTCCTCTCTCTGTGCCGTCCTGTAGCTGCTGCAGCTGAAGTAGCTGAGATCTCACACAAAACAAATTAGTTTTTAACAGCGATTTTTTGGGGTGTGTCACAGCTTTTATCAGAGACTGCTCCTCTTCCGTTCTAATTTTGATTTTGTTGGGTATTGGAATTGAAGTCCAGTGTGGGTCCAATTCTGCTGCATATAAATTTTAATACCATCTGGTCAGTTCTGGAGCACATTGAATATCCAAGGGTTGTCTAAACCTGTTTTTGCTTTTTTATTCAGTAAATGAAATGGCGTTTTTACAAGCCACATACCAGTTAATTTTTTGCTGCTCATTTCTTTTGCGCAATATATATCCAACGGTTAATTAAGCGTGTTTTTGCTATTGTAGTCAGTAAAAGAAAAGGTGTTTTTCAACGCCAAAGACGAAATTTTTCCTGTTGATTCCTGTAGCATAATTCATATCTGAAGGTTAATTAAGCTTGTTTCTGCTTTTGTAGTCAGTAAAGGAAACAGTGTTTTTCAACACCAAAGACAAATTTTTTCCTGTAGCATAATTTATATCCGAAGCTTAATTAAGCGTGTTTCGGTTTTTGTAGTCAGTAAAAGAAACAGCATTTTTACACGCCCCATACCAGTTAATTTTTTGCTGCTCATTTATTTTGCGCAATTTATATCCAAGGATTAATTAAGCGTGTTTGGGCTATTGTAGTCAGTAAAATAAACTGTGTTTTCCAACGAAAAAGATGAAATTTTTCCTGTAGCATAATTTATATCCGAAGGTTTATTAAGCGTGTTTCTGCTTTTGTAGTCAGTAAAAGAAACGATGTTTTTCAACGCCAAAGACGAAATTTTTCCTATTGATTCCTGTAGCATAATTTATATCCGAAGATTAATTAAGCGTGTTTCTGCTTTTGTAGTCAGTAAAATAAACGGTGTTTTTCAATGCCACATTCCAGTTAATTTTTTCCTGGTGATTTCTGTAGAGCAATTTATTTCCAAGGGTTTCCCAACCTGTTAGTGGGTTCATTTGGAATCAAATACAGGGTGTTATCATATACAGATATCTTCATTAAACAGAGTCTGTAAATTTTTGAACAAACAGTATGTCAGACAGAGAGGTGGTAGGCTCTTCACATGCGAGTGGCAGTGGCACAAACATTCCTGGAAAAAGCACAAGTTGCAGCACAGTAAGGGGACGTCGCAGCAGGGGTCACTTGGTGAGGCCAGAACTGCCGGTGTGATCTAGCTGCCGTATGTTGACCAGCAACCCAAGGGATCTTGATTAGGTCAACCACTTCCTCCCAGATGACATCTGACAACCCCAGCCAAGACTCGGTGGGAACGTCAGACAAAACCCTTAGTTGGCATGGCCCGGGAACAGCTCAGCGGCTCTCACCTGTCCTCAACCCACCTCTGTTCCGTCCGGTTCCCTCAGCCAAAGAACCAGTATGTGGTCTGGATTCAGCGCCTCTATACAGCGAGGATAAACAATTTGAGGAGGACAGTCAGCAGATACTTGGCAGCGAAGAAATGAGGCCAATATCCCCTGCTTCTTGCAGTAGGCGGCAACGTATGGCTGTGGAGAGTGGCATGGGAGGTCATGTTGTGAGGGGTCAGCCTCTGCATACCAAGACCGTCGAGGAGGACAGAAGTGAAGATCCAACAATAATCGATGATGATGTAGCCGACCGCGCGGGGGAGCGGGGTGAAGGAAGGGCTTGATGATCGGCAGGAGAAGAGGGCGCCAGCTTGCGCTTCAGGCAGCGGCGTAGCCAGCAAGTGGGTAGTGTGACCGTGAGTCAGCAGGGTAGCAGCAATGCGAGGTCGGGAGCCAAACGGCCACGGGGTAGAAAACCCGCTTCGCAGGTCCAAGAAAGTAGGGGCTCAGCGGGGCAGTAGCAGTCACTCAGTGCGGAGCGTTGGCGGTAAAATCAGCTACTCGGCGGTGTGGCAGTTCTTTGCTAAGACACCGGAGGAGCCGAATATGGGTATGTGTAGAATCTGTGAGCAGAAAGTGAAGCGTGGCCAGGGAGCTAACGTTGGCACCACGGCCCTGCGTCAACACATGCAGCGTCACCATCCGGTGGCCTGGGGAGAAACGTGGTCAGATGTGGTGGCCCATCTGCCGCCGCTAGCACAGCAGCAGCAGTGTCCAGTGGCACGCATGCCACTGCAGCCAGTCAAGGCTCCACCACCTCTGCAGAAGGGAGCTGTTTCTCTTTGCCATCATCTCCCGGTCCAGATGCTCCTGCTCCTCGCTACTCATGGCGCCAGCAGTCGTTCATCGAGGCGATTGCAAAGAGACAACAGTATGCGTCCAACCATTCTAAGGTGCAGAAGCTGACCGTGCTCTTGTTCAAGTTGTTGGTACTGCAGTCCCTCCCTTTCCAAATGGTGGACTCTGCAACGTTCAGAGAATTAATGGCCTGTGCTGAGCCGAGAGTTCCAAGCCGTAATTTCTTTTTCAAAAAGGCAGTACCAGACCTTCACAAATATGTAGAAAAGAAGGTGGGCCAGTCCTTGAGCTTATCGTTTTGTTCCAAGGTGCACGGCAGCCCGGACGTGTGGAGCTGTAACTACGTTCAGGGCCAGTACATGTCCTTTACGGCCCACTGGGTGAATGTACTTCCTTTCCAGTCACACCAACAATTTGGACATGAGACGGCGCTTTCTCCTCCACGTTGTCAAACTGCTGCTCCTGCGCCAATGTCCTCCGCCTCCTCCTCCTCCACCACCACCACCCTCTCAGCCTCCACAAGTACTGCTCCATTACACCACATGTGTAGGGCACAGCGGTGTCACGCAGTTCTACACCTGGCTTGCCTCGGCGAACGAAGTCACACAGGGGAGGAACTGCTCCACGTCATGCAGCAAGAAATCGATGTGTGGCTTTCTCCGCGCCAACTGCAAATCGGAACCATGGTGACGGACAATGGGAGGAACATGGTGTCCGTGCTGCACAGAGGAGGGATGGTCCATGCACTCTGCATGGCGCACATGTTCAATCTGGTTGTGAAAAGGTTTCTGAAGTCTTCCTCCGATCTTCAGAAGATTCTGAAAATGGACAGGAAAATGTGCATGCACTTCATCCATTCCTACAAAGCCAGGCACACCCTCCTCGAGTTGCAGTGGCAGAACGGCCTCCCCCGATACACGCTGATATGCGATGTTTCCACCTGTTGGATTTCCAGCCTGCACATGTTGGACCGACTGTATGAACAGAGAAAGGCCATTAACAATTTTTTGATGATCCAGGCGGACAGGAGTACTCCCATGTGTAACTTTGATGTCACTTAATAAAACGTGTCAATTATTTGTATACCACAGAGTCTCTAGTTACTATTCCGAGCTGCCTTGTCAGCTCATATACACATATAAGGCAATGATAGTAGGCTATTCTTTTCAAGCAATAATATAAATTTATTTAATAACATGTGTCCCGTGTTTACGGAAATACATATAAAAACTTCCATGCACAATAGAAAAGAGACGTGGTATACTTAGGTTTAGTAGTCAAGCATAGAACTTGTGTTCGGACTCAATTCATCCATAGATATAGCTGAGGAGATGTTTGACAAGAGCGAACTGCACACTCGGAGAGCGACGTTTCGGGGGCTCCGCCCCCTTTCTCAAGCATGTGTAGTGTACTTATACCACTGTTTAAATACCACATCAGAATATTAAAACCAAGCAGTTAAAATACAACAAAACACTGAAGCTATTACATTACAAGAATGCTTTAAGGCTATACATTTAATTGAAGATTGTATCTTTCTAATCCAATAGGCTTCTCGCTGTAAAAGACGGGTTTTAACCCTCTCTGTATTGCTGCCTTCTATCCGTTCCAATATACACCAACGGAGATCGCTCACTACATGTTTAGCCTCTATAAAGTGCCGTGAAAGAGACGTTTCACCAAATTTATTCTCTATTTCTTTACCCATTTTTTGTTTGCAATTACGGATCGCTGATCTATGCTCATTAAGGCGTACACGTACCACTCTTAAAGTCTGTCCTATATAAACATATGCACATGGACACTTTATCAAATAAACTACCTGAGTAGTATTACATGTATACAACCCCTTAAATTCAATAGCTGTACCATATAGGGGATGATTAATATAGGGACCTTTAATTATCGAAGAACAATTCAAACACCCTAAACAGGGGAATGTACCTTTTTTCTCAGTTCTCATAATCTCATATCTATTAGAGGGGTTTTTTTTATGTCGGATGACACTAACTGTTCTCCTATAGTTCGGCCTTTTTTAAAAACGAATGATGGAAGCTCTTTAAACAAGGAACCATAAGTGGAATCATTACCTAATAGTTTCCAATATCTAGTAATGATTTCCTTTATCATGTTTGCATGTTGGTCATACGTTGAGATAAACATAATTTTTTCTTGTTTAGGCTTAGTTTTAGGTTTAAATAGATCCTCTCTGTTTAACAGAGAAACCTGATCTGCCATTTCTCTAATTTCTTCTTCTCTGAATCCTCGTTTTTTAAATTTCTCTACAATTTTGTCTCTACTCTTAATCCACATTTGTTCATTAGAGCAAATCCTTTTAGCCCTTATTAATTCACCTTTAAGGATCCCTTTAAATACCACTGGGTTATGAAAACTCTGGCGATGTAAAAGATTATTGCGATCTATCTCCTTTAAATATAAACACGTCTCAAGTTTGGATTCAGACTTTCTAATTTGTACATCTAGATATTCTATGTTCTCACGCTCAACCTGAGCAGTAAATCGAATTAAATGGTGTAATCCATTGATGTAATCCAAAAATTCTTGAAACTTAGTTTCCGTTCCACACCAGATAAGATTTCCTCTCAATTTCATATACATATAGTCCTATGGAGGCGTTATGTGGACGATGTGTTCCTTATCTGGCGTGGAACGGAAACTAAGTTTCAAGAATTTTTGGATTACATCAATGGATTACACCATTTAATTCGATTTACTGCTCAGGTTGAGCGTGAGAACATAGAATATCTAGATGTACAAATTAGAAAGTCTGAATCCAAACTTGAGACGTGTTTATATTTAAAGGAGATAGATCGCAATAATCTTTTACATCGCCAGAGTTTTCATAACCCAGTGGTATTTAAAGGGATCCTTAAAGGTGAATTAATAGGGGCTAAAAGGATTTGCTCTAGATGAACAAATGTGTGATTAAGGAGTAGAGTGACAAAATTGTCTAGAGAAATTTAAAAAACGAGCAATCAGAGAAGAAGAAATTAGAGAAATGGCAGATTCGGTTTCTCTGTTAAACAGAGAGGATCTATTTTGAAACTAGAAAACTAAGCCCTAAACAAGTAAAAATTATTGTTTATCTCCCCCAAAACTGTGTATGACAGACTGCCAAACCATGTATAAGGAATTCTTTACTAGATATTGGAATCTCTAAGTAATGATTCCATTTATGGTATCCTTGTTTTTAAAGAGCTGTCCATCATTCGTTTTAAAAAAGTTCCGTAACTATAGGCCAGAGCAAGTTAGTGTCATGCCGACATAAAGAAAAAACCCTCTAATAGATATGAAGAGTTATGAGAACTGAGAAAAAAGGTACTTTTCCCTGTTTAGGGTGTTTGAATTGTTCTTTGATAAGAGTTAAAGCGTTCGCTATCTTTATCGCATCCCTGATATGGTACAGCTATTGAGTTTAAGGGGTTTTAATACAGTGAAATTACAACTCATGTTAGTTTATTTTGATAAAGTGTCATGTGCATAAGTTTATATAGGACAGACTTGGTGAGAGAGTGGTAGTTGTACGCCTTAATGAGCATAGATCATGCGATCCGTAATTGCAAACATAAATGGTAAAGAAATAGAGAATAATGTATGGTGAAACGTCTCTTGCACGGCCAGCTATACAGCGAGAAGCCTATTGGATTAGTGAAGATGCAATCCCTAGCTCCAAAGGCGATCAATGAAATGTATAGCCTTAAAGCTTTCTTGTAATGTAATAGCTTCATGTGTTTTTGTTGTAGTTTTAACGGCCTTGGTTTTTGCAATATTCTGATGTAGTATTTAAACGCGTGTGTATAGGTGCACTACGCAAATGCTTGAGAAAGGGGGCGGTCCCCAGAAACGTCGCTTTCAGAGTGTGCAGCTCGCTATTGGTAACTATTCCTGTACAGCTACGTTCTATGGATGTATTGTGTTTACCGAACAAAGTTCTAGATGATTGACTACTAAACCTTAAGTATACCACGTCTCTGTTTCTATTGTGCATGGAAGTTTTTATATGCTTTTTCGCCGTAACCACGGGGACTCATGTTAGTGGATAAATTTATACGTTATTGCTTGAAAAGAATAGTCCTACTGATCATTGCCCTATATTCTTTGATGTCAGCCATTGGCGAGCTCGCATGCAGTGTACACCTGCTGGTTACTGAGCCCGATTTGAGGAGGCCACGTTATTTGTAATCTCTGCCAGGACTACGGGATGGGGGATTAACGTCATTCAATGCTCTTGTCCTGGACAGATGCTGAAAAATCTGTCTAGGCAGGGGACTGGATAGGTGCAAAAACATCTCGCAGCAACATGAGTCCGTTGGGGGACTGATTCTGGGAGGGGAGGAGGAGGATATTGGACTAAGAGCCATTGTGCTGGTTAGATAATGAGTGTTTTTCTTCCGAGGTGACAGGAGGGGATGAGCAGGAGCAGCTGGAGGAGAGTAGATGGAGGATGAGGAAGACGAGGCAGATGACACGCAAGCACCCGGCAGTATATAAGTGGAGATGGAGGCCGGGAAATCCCTCAGATCTACTTGCGGCCATGGCCACAGCATGTGGATTTGCATTGCTTGAGACAGCCGAATACGTCACGCATAGCGGCAAGAGGGATGACTTCTGGCTCATCCACCCTTTTGGACCCTCGCTATCGGTCCAAAATGGGAGCCTTTTTCCAGCTGACTGAGATGGCAGGACAAAGCGTGTCACGTAAGCTATTAGAGTAAATCGATCGTAGTCAGTTTGCTAACGTTCCGAAACCATTTGTGGCCAAGCCATATTTACCTCCATCAACTTCTTCATTAATACCTAAAAATGTTCCAACACAGTTTATTATGAAGTATAAACGTGGTAGTTTCAATCCAGTATGGAAATGAAGGAGACCCAAACTACATTGAATGTTTTAGGTGCTTATTTTGCATTCGGTGCCATTAGTGATGGAATTTAGTTTTAAAACTGGTAATACTGATAGACGCTAAGAAATACTGCAAAACTGGCTTTGCATGAGTTGTCTTCAGTATGTAGAATGTGAATCGTATGTGTCCAGAAATTAGCTCAGAAAGAGAAAACCGCCTCCTTGCTTGATACTTCATCTGTCATATCCATGTATCGTACCTATGCTTCGGTCCTTGATCGCACGATCCTTGCACTAGACCTTATGCTTGTACCCGACTTGAGTTAGCCTTTATGACTCTTGTCTCGCGTGACACCTCGGCTGCTACGTGAAGCAGTCACGTGCTCAGGTAACGACCTGTTAGACTCTCGCTGCAGTCAGCTCTATGCCGCTTTGCGGCCGGCTCTGGTGAAAACCGGGACCTACTTAGTTTCCGCTCCCCTGGCTTGGCTATTGCCTCATACTTACTGTGCTGCGATCTGCGGCGGATATCCGCGTAACCTAGACTACTGTGTTCTTTGACGCTATCGTAGGATCTTAGCCATAGCTTGTTTTTTTTCCAAGAGTTGGCGCGATGCCTAAATTTTTCAGGCTGCATTCTGCCCGCTTCAGTTTTTTGGTCAGTTTTTGCCCCTGTAAGTGCTCACAGGGAATTTTGTAGAGGTGAAGGTGATATAAGAGAGGTGGCAGTCATGTGCGTGTCTGATACTAAAACACAGCATTGTATGAAGACCAAACCAAGCTCCCTTGCATATTTAGCATGGCACTCATATGTTCTACAGCACCCTACATGGCTTCTTCTGCAGCTTAGATATAGCTGTTTTTTAACACGATTCATCCCGAAGTAATTAGGGACGAAACGGATTTTGTCCGAAAATTCGGCAAAGTCGGCGGACCGAATTTTTGAGAAATTCGCCCATCTCTACCCATGGCCATTCCGGATTTGTATCTCTTAAATACTTGCTTTTCCTTCGTGAAATACCTAGCTCTGGAGCAATTTTCTTGTTTTTAACCTCGCTATTTTGTTGCTGTTTCCTGCTATTTCTTCTAGAGCTGTATTACTAAATCTGAGTCTGTCTGCTGGGTGTTGCCTACTGGATGATGTGCCTCCACAGTCTGACATTGTCCAATCAGTACTAAAAGATCAGTTTGTGCAGGGACACATCACTTTGAAGACTTAAATAGTAACACTCATCTGACTGATTCAGTAATACATTTCCAGTGGGAATAATGAAAGAACAGCACAATGCAGAGTTACATTGGACGATGCTCCAGAATTGTTATTTCACATGAAACACAAGTAGCTACGTAAACTATAATGTATCTTAAAGGGGTTTTTCATACATTGATATGTCTCAAGCATTCTGGGGACAGTAAAATTAAGCGTACTTTTGTAATTGGGTTGGATTACCCTCTTTGTCACTTGGTTTAGCAGATATGAGCTTTCTCTGTTAATCTGACATTTCTGTTTCTGACTGTTGCCTCTGATTCTGGTCTAAATGCCCCCTGGTAGCGATGTTTCATAGACACACCACCTGCACTGTGATATTGGCTGGCTGACGCATTTCGCATTGCAGCCCTGTTGGGATATGCCCCATTGACAGGAAAACGCCCCGGCCACGCCCAGTGCACATGTGATTGGCTGACTGCACACTCTGTGTTATCCTCGTGAGCTGTTAAAGATTATAGTGAAACCAAGACGTCTGCTTGCTCTATATATATCTCCCGCTCTTGGTGATGTCTGGGCAATGACTGCCTGTTTAAGGGCTTTGACCTAAGAGGTTGTTTCACCTCCTCACAGGTCAATCCTTAAGCTGGAATACTTTAAAAGTGGGCGTTCTATTCCTCAGGGCTAATGTTCACATTATGTAAAGATATGAAGTATATATGTGTAGAACATGCTATTAAGTTTTAGATTTATTACACACATCAAAGACTCCCCTATATTATGTGTTCCATGTCACAGTAGTCACACAAGCACTTCAACATATGGTGATACCAATGATATACTCTGTGGAGGTGAGACATGATATAGGGGAGCTATGTAAGAGGATATATTATAGATATCATTATAGAGTTTGAATCATAATTTTTAGGCTCTATTACAATGTGGAGAATTTCGGGGGGATGGGGATTTTACTCTGTGAGGGACAAGAACTCCAACCCCTTGTGTAAAGCGCTAAAACTCTACGCTGACAAACAGCCCAGAAGTTGTTGTAACAGGTGTGCAGGGTCTTTTCTCAAAAGAGTGAGTGCTTCCCCCGTCCATTGTTTTCGCATCTACACAAAAAGAAAAAATAAAAAACTCTCCCCACCCCCCTGCCCCCCCCCCCCCCTGTTACTGACAGCAAGCAGATATCTTTACTTGGAAGCTGAGCATTTGTCCTTGTAGTTGAGTAATGGGTCTCTAGCCTGCGTTGTCAGTACAATTGGGTGAAGACACTAGAAGTTAAAGCTGCTTGGCTTTCAATGTCATTTTGTGTGTAAACTAGACATATGACAGGTGCTTGCAGGAGTTTGGATGCTCAGAGGCTGCAGAAGATAAGCAAGCAGAAGGTACAGAGCTTTGTATATCCAGACAAGCTTCTGCATCCCCTGCTTCAAAAAAATGATGATTGTCACAGTTTTCATGAGGGTGAGACATGCCTGCGAGAGGAGTAGACAGGCCTGCAGGTGAGGGAGGACACGCTGCTCAGAGGAGGACTTTGCCTCTGGATTGTCGAGTAACTCAATCATGAGAAAATTTAGCAGAACGCTACGAACTCAGCTCATAACAATTAACACCCCTTTAATAACTTAATTTGTTTCTCTTCTGAATGTTTTTACATTTAGTGTATGGTATTCTGAATCCAGACTACAAACATTTCCTTGTGTAGTTGGGTTTAGTATAGGCCTCCATGTTTTTCTATTGTATTTATGCGGCTCTTGAGCAGTTTGGCAAAACAGAGTTCCCCAAACATGTGCCATGACAGCTGCAGGTAGCCAGAGATCATGGGAAGCATTGTGAATAGGGAAGGACTAGAAAAACTGTGAGTGATTTTCATTACGCGATAGTGTGTAGTACACATAAAACGTGCAGATCCTGCTGCTGTGACATGTAGTTGTTGAGGTGAGTTGTGAGCTAGTGGCTGTGGCTGCAGAGAATAGCTTTCAACATAATAACACTCTCCCTATGTGATTGACGGTATACACCCTTAGTGGTCTACACGGGCTTCTTCAATACCTGTATTTACAACATTTGCAAGCAATAAACCATATCAATATTATAAAATGCAATTTTTAATTTTTTCATCATAAGATTTTGGATGTACAACATCTTTTAAAAGTTAGAAAAAAGGTAGCATACTCATCATGTTTGACAAATATCCTTAAAGTTCCTGATTTCTTTATCTATTCAATAGAGAGGAGTAGCTGAACATCGGGCCATCCGTATACCTGTGCGAAGTGTCAAGGAAAGCTCTTCTTTCCCAAGCATGAGAAATCCTTTTTCTAACTTTTAAAGGATGTTGTATGTCCAAAATATTATGATGGATAAATTAAAAATTGCATTTTGATATATTGATATAGTTTATTGCTTGCAAATGCTGCAGAGAATAGCTCCTACCTGTGATCTGCTACTAAGAACATTGAAGATATTACCCACTTTATTCTCACCAGTGACAACAAGGCCAATAGTGGACAACACCTAGCTAGAGAGATATACTCAAACTGCCAAAAGCCAATGAAAGGCCAAATTTCCCAACTTATCACTCAAACACATCACTAAATTTACCTTTTGTAACTGAGACTTAACCCTTTATTATGAATGACCACAGCAGTAGTGAATATATTTTAAAAACTCCATTTCGGTTTGTTTATTGAAATAAGTTTGCCCTCTTCCTCTTGTTTCACTATGTCTCTGCTGTACTCAAAGGTATCAGGGCAAATGACTCTCAGAATGCCAAGGCTTACAAAACCTTCTACAGGACATAGCAAGTGAATGAGACCATGTAAGCCAATCATAGTTGAGAACAGGGATCCCTCCCTCCAGTTTTGGTTGACTGGCAGTACTTCAAACCAATCAGCAAACACCCATTAACCAATAGAAGAATATACAGTCATTGAAACTACAGTTCACCACAGGCAACTCCTTTTGATTTTAAACCTTAGGATATTGTATGTTTACCCACAACTAGTGATGAGCGATTCAGCCAATAATCTGCTTTGATTCGATTCCAGATTTTTGGGATTTATCTCGCCTATTTTCGATCCTCGATTGCGATTAATCTCCGATTTCCATTAAAGTCTATGGGAGAGGAACACCAGATTCATTTTTACGCCCAAACAGGTGGAGTGATGCTGGAATTAACATCCACAACAGTAAACTGGATATGTGGTACATCCTAGTCAAGACAATTAGGCTACAAGAGTCACAGAAAAATATTCACAGACTAAAATAATTAATTCCGTTCAATGGCTAACCGAAAAGATGAGGACGGCGTAGCTACATCAGAAAAAGCGGTAGCAGTTGCTACGGGGGCCCTTTGACACAAAACAAGACACCGGTATTGGAAATGGCACATGGTAACTGGTAGGAGACCCCTATCACTTTTGGCACCAGGAACCAACAACTTGTCATATATGTGGTGGCAGCAAGAACATCTCAACGGGGAACGTGGAGGTTCAGCTGGCAGGGCCATAGTTAGAGTTGGTCCGGTGAGAGCCAAGGCTGCCATCAGTCATCTATTAACTGTTTCATGGCTGTGGTGGCCGGCAGAAATAAAATTGGGTGCTATTTCACCATGGTTTGAGACGAGAAATATGAGTAATATAAATGCTAATGTGAACCCCACAACAAAGAGACACCAGTAACTCAGACTGTGCTGGCTGCTGGCAACGCAGAAATAAAATTTGGTGCTATTTCACAGTGGCTTGAGAGGAGAAATATGTCTGATGCAGGATCTGCACCCCTGAACCAGGCACCCACCCCCTCTCAGACTGAAGCTAGGCTAGAAGGCATAAAACAACCTTGAACAGACATAGAACTTCTAATTGGTATACTGCAGATGCCACTGCTGAGTACAACATGTTAAATCAAGATGCCACTGCTGAGTACAACATGTTAAAGTACTAATGGATACATCAGTGTTTTAGGCAAAAAACACACCTACATGGTGTTTTTTTAAAGTTTATGCTCTATTTTTATGGTTTTAATGTTAATTTAATGACACAAATTTGGGTGATAAATTGGGAAGTTTGGCATTTTGTTGCTTTTTGGCAATTAAAGCACATTGTGTGCATACATTGCCAGCTGACTATCAGTGTATTTTTGTTTAATATAACTAGAGAAACAGCAAAGGCCAGAGGAGTCCTAGTATAGGAGAGTGACACTTGGGTGAAAGATCTTGGAGCAGCACAGAGACTGAGTTACGCTGAGCAGGGCTTGTTGCTGATAACGCCTGATCTAAAGAATAACACTGAGCCAAATTTTACAAACACCCACTCACCCCCTCCCCCAGTGAATGTACAGTGCCCTGGAATTAAATCCACCTTACAGTAAATAATAATAAGTACCCCAGGTATCTGTGCAACACACCCAAATCTATGTGCTGTTGAAGCTTTTACAAAGAGCAGAAGTTGGGACAGTAATGGGCTGCTGAAACAAAGCCACCTACTGCAACTGTTATTTATGTCTTTGTGAAAACCACCAGTTACACATAGGACAGAGATGCTGTGGACAGTATTGAACTGGGATGCATAGGACCCACCAGTGGAGTTGATTCTGGGAGCCCACCCTACTACTGTAGATGACTGCACATGCCTCTTGCTTTCTGCCTTCAGCTCCAGGTCTCCCATGCTCAGGGGCCCACTGGTGGTACTCCTTGGTCGCCTGTGGACTAGTCTTGGTCTGGCTGTGAAATGACTACATTGGAAACTATCCAGCAACTCTGTAAGTAAATCCACAGTGGCAAATCCTTAAAAAAAAAAAAATACAGATTTTTTCTGGGTTTGTGAATATTAAGTGAAAAAACCCGATTTGTTACAAATCCATAGCTGCTGACATCAATGTGGATCCACAGAAATTCTGCAGCAAAATCAAACTTTCATTGGAGTTTTGTCATGAATTTAACTTTGCCAATCAAGTCAATAGGGAGATCTGCAATAAATCTGCAGAGAATCCGAAACAGAAATGATCATGTTGTGTATTGAAAATCCTCACCACTGGTCTTTTGCCAGACAGATTTCATGTGGAGTTCTTCTGTAATGTCTGGATAAGATTTTTTTTAAAACTCATCCAAATTCCTGCTAATGTAATATGCTATGGCTTTTCAATAAGCAGATAAGCAGAAGGAAAATTTGCAATGTATCTGTCTCATGTGCTGGCTCCCTTTGAATACCTCATTTGAGTAAAGCAATCATGAATTCTTCACCCAAAGAAATGTGCCTTTTGCCAATTTGTTGCTGCACCATCTCCTCACTAAGGCCGTGATAACTAGGCTGCCAGCAATACCAACACCAGAACCGGAAGTTGTTCTCCTGCATGCAAAGGTGTTAATATCATAACCTTGTGACCCCTATTAAGCTCATGTCACTTTGTATCACTGTCTGATAGACCTGAGCATAGCCACCATGGGAAAGTATGGTAGCTCAGTGGTTAGCACTATTCCCTGCAGCATTAGAGTCTTAGGTTCAATTCTGATCAAAGACATTATCTGCATGAACAAACGGCATACTGTACTGAAAGCCAATCATTAACTTAGATTGTAAAGCCTAATATACCAATGTGAGTGATAATAATCACTCTGTAATATGTTGGAGATATATTGTATAATCCCTTAACACTGTGCTCCATTTACAGCACATCAATGATAAGGAGGTATGATGAACACTTACTGTTTTATCATACCTAAGTGTGGATGAACAATCAGGAAAGACAGCAGTGACTGGAGATAGAGGCATCAGAAGAAGTCTATGAATGGGCTTCTGGATCTTGCTTTTTACAGTTATAAAAATAAGCTGTATAAGCCAAATGGTTTATAAAAATAAATTCATTTTATTATAAATAAATGCCCCCCTCCCAAAAAAAAAAAAAAAAAAAAACAGGACAACCATAGGAAATCCAAATATAGTGGCTGTTTGGTGTATTAGACCATTTCCCTATGGCCCATATTTTAACATCAGTATTACAACACTATGGCTCACATATGCTTCTTCAAGGATCCAAGTTTGGTTCAGTGCTTAGCTTGCGCTTGAAATAGCCCCATGGTTGAAATATATAGGGAATCCCTGTTGGACAAATCAATTACTGCAGACTTTTTTATTTTTTGTTTCTTTCTTTAATTTTTTTTTACACCACTCACATTTCACACTATATAACCTGTTAGATTAACTACAGATTATTGCGGTTGTGTGAATACCAAATATGTGTAGGTTTTTTTGTGTGTGTGTATGCAATGTATGCACAATTATTAGGTTTTTTTTAAATATTTATTTGTATTTTATTTTTTTTCCTACACTTTTTATGTTTTTTACTTTTTTTTAAAATCCCATTAAGCGATAACAGTTTTACTTTTTTTTTTGTTTTTTGCATTTTAAAACACATATTCATGTATGCTAATACATTACACCCAATTACAATTTGTGTCAGCTAGACACATGCAGCAGTCAAGGCAGTCACCCAGTCTGCCTTGACTGAAGGCTTGTTACACAGACAGTCTTGGGGCTACTCTAGGTCCACAGGGCTGACTGTGGAGGTGTTCCCTGGACTCTGTCAGGTCCTGATCACCCGACAGAGCAGGGAAAGCTCTTTCATTATGCTGCAGTCACTGACTGCGGTAATCAAAGGGTTGAGCGCCGGGGAGCAAAGATTTTCTCTACTTCCCGGCACTTGCGGAGGCTGCGCTGGGAACAGGGCTGTGAAGTACAGCTCTGTTCCTAGCGCAGCTGAGGCACTGGGAGCCACAATACTCCTGTCAAAAGACGCTGCTGCAGACAAACAACCTGAAATGCCGGTGTCAAAAGATGGTGGGTTGTCGTTAAGGGCTTTAGGAGAACCACTAATGCAGCAACTACTATTTACTGAAGCTCCATTGCCGTGACATTCTGCGACCCTGCACAGGGAAGTATCGGGAGAGACTCGTTATTATTGCTTTTCCCCTATCCCTGCACTGGACCAATCCCACTTTGATGCTGCTCGGGCTTCTTACTGTAATGGATGAAGAGCAAGGCTGCAGTAAACTGCCCTGAGCACTGGCGACCAAACTGCTTCTGATCTCCTCCTCGGCATGTGTAACAAACCCCTGAGCAGCGGGCAGCCATTTCTATAGGTACGTTAGCCAGGCAGGCTATCCTACCTTATATCATTATCGTATATACAGTAAATATGTCTGGGGGCCAGTATTATATAACTGCATACTGACTGTCAGCTCTGTGGGTCAATATTATATAATTTACTGCTGGACCACAGAGCTGACAATCAGTCAGACAACTATAACTTTTACACCCAAGAGCATTAAGCTCCTTTCTTAAGATAACGCTCTTTAAAACATTTTGTGATTTGAAGTCTGTTGGTTAATTGATTTGTGAGATAAGGCATAAAGGTAGAAAACATTACTTTTTCTTATTTGTCTACCGAATTGTTGTTACAAGGAATTTCCTCCAAACCAGGTTACATTGACATTGGATAGATAACCCTTAACACCTCCATATGAATCTCTAGAGCCTAACAAGTCGCTGCTGCCTGTTACGTATTCCTGGTTTATGACCGTAAGGAAACAAGAATATACAAAATACCGCAGTGATATTTAGAGAAGTGTTTATCTGATAAACAAAGCTTGGCATCCTCATCAGAATTACAATCTATGCTGCCATCTAGGGGATTTATCAAGCTATCGCACAAATCTGAGCCAGTAAAGACAATGAGAAAATGGTTTGATTTTAATCTGGACTGGGGAGCAGTCAGTCATGTAATGTTTAGAATACATTGTAGATTAGGAATTTGAACAAGGTCAGACTGACAGTGTAGCAAAATATATTGTGCTATACCTGCGCTTTATAGAGCAGTACTTTACAAAAGCAACCTTGAAAAAACTGTGTTCTTTGTGAAATCAATATGATATGCCACACTTGGTTTTGAGTGGCTTTTTTTTCACTTTTTTTTTTAAGGAAAACACTTGTCCCATTCTATATCTCTTTATGAGGCAACGATCACAATAAGAAATGAGAACGTGTCCTCGGCACACTTACAGACACGACGTGAACCAGTGAATGTAGAATTGTTTGACAAAAAGCAGATTTTAGGAATTACCTTTGTATGCATGAGTAATGTTACTGTAGGTACATGAAAACGAAAAGACAATCATTCATTATCTCAGGTGGCTCATTTGGAATCTAAAACTGGCACCGCTTAAGGCAATGAGAAAGGCTCAGAAGAAAACATGAGAGAAACAGGTATGGCATAAACACAGTGCGTTCGCACTAGTATGGGGGCACAAGCTGTTCTATATGTTTTGCTGCTAAGGCATGTAACAATCCCCCCCACTGGGGGATATAATGAGTGCTTCAGGGATATTGCACACTGTAGGTTTAGGCATTTAATTATGTTCTTCAGATCTGATACTGTCTGTGAGATGTGCTCTGTGCATTTACGTGAAGCTGTCTTTGACATGCAATGTTAGGAATGATATGAGAGCTGTATGCTCTGCAGGCAGATTCAGTTATAGGGAGTGAAGTGGATGTACCAGGACAGGAGCTCAGGGAGTCCAGACTTCTCTATGTCATGTCTAAAACAAGCAGCATTACACAAAGACTATGCAGAGATATGGCTCTCATGATAATTGACAAATAATGTAACAACTGCAAGAAAAGTAATCTTCCTATACAAATATATCACTCCCTCACAATGTACAGTGGTCCCCCAGGTTACATTGACATCAGGATATAATACTTACAATATACAATGACCTTTCCTGGGACATTGTACTAGTGCATCTCAAAAATTAGAATATCACTGAAAAGATAATTAATATCAATAATTTAAGTCAAATAGAGAAACCCATATATTGTATAGTCTTATTACTGTATGAATTTTAATGTAATACAGTTGTCAGCCCTATAACAAATAAAGAGTCCTGGAGAACCCCTTTAATATTCAATGATATTCAAATTTTTTTAGATGCACTAGTTTGTTGAGTGACGTTTGAAGATGCACTGTCCAAGACACTGATCCAGACAATTATCGTGAAAACTTTACTTGTAAAACATCTGTATTAGTGCAGTGCATGCAGTGATTGGTCTGCTAGTGTCTCTTTACAGTACACTGCTGTACTACATGTCCTGTACTGCTCTTACTTGTGCCAGGATGAGCATCTCCTTTGGGCACCAGGTAATAAAACATCTGTATTAGTGAAGTGCATACAGTGATTGGCGGTCTAGTAGCGTCTCTCTACAATACAGTGCAACACTACATGTTCTGTACTGTTTTTTATATCTAACAACGACAATATATAAAAAAAATCATAATCAAACAAGGTAGTAAATCTAAATTCTAACCAACACCAATATATAAAAAACTACCAAAAATACAAAAATACATATATACAAAACTTTTTATTAATTTCCAAATATATAGTAAAAACACAAAAATACAAAGACCAAATACATATAGCTAAAAATGGTGATGCCACAAAGATACAACCCCACACTAGGTGGTATATATAAGGTGCATAATCACGTCAAATAAATAACGTAGTATGTAACTAAATATACATATAAATATGCAAACAATCAATGATATGTCACCATATAATCACCCATAGTAAGAGCGCATACCCACCCAGAGGAGGCACAGACAGACCCCAGCGCGCGTTTCTCCACACCTGGCTATATGTATTTTTAGCTATATGTATTTGGTCTTTGTATTTTTGTGTTTTTACTATATATTTGGAAATTAATAAAAAGTTTTGTATATATGTATTTTTGTATTTTTGGTAGTTTTTTATATATTGGTGTTGTTTTTTATATCTGCCAGGATGAGTGGCTCTTTTGGAGTTCCAGGTGAGGGCGGTCTAATTTTCCCTTTTTCTGGTACATTGTGTATATTTCTCATTAAAAAATATAATAATATAATAAAAAAAAATCACCAGATGTGAACAATGGTGAGCACCAATACAACAACTGATGGATTAATAAATCCAAAAAAGGACTCAATAGATAAGCAGGGTAATAACAATATACATTCATATTGCAGAAAATTGAGATCGGACTCACGGTTTGAAGATCGTTGATTCTAGGCGCCGGGAAGGATTCCAAACTATTTCTGGTCCATTTGCTCTTCCTTATTTTCACCCTGCATTTAGTTCCTAAGGAGGTGGAGCTGTCGTCCAGAAAAGGGCGGCCCCACCTATCAAAGACTGCCCCTGTTAATTTGCTAATAAATACCCTGCAGATGGACACAAATAGATGACGATGTTGCCTTATGTATAAAAGACCCTAACTTGCCTCGTATGTCTTTATGTGGTTGTGTTGGCCATGTCCCTCTATCTACTTGGGACTTCTCTCCCTTGATGAACTTCTGCATTAATATCACTGGTTGAGGGGAAACATGTCAGGATCTGTTTTGCCTCATTGTGGGGTTCTTCTGTTTTTTTAGACATATAAGACATGTTTGTAGACATATTTGGTTTTATTTAGGACTTTGGCACTAATTCTTGTTTTGGTCAACTTTTTGTGTCCATCTGCAGGATGTTTATTAGTGGAGGTGGGGCAGCCCTTTTCCGGGGAAATAATCCACCTCATTAGGAACTAATAGGGGACATGTATGATTTATGACACTTAGACGCCAATTTTTCTGCACATAAGAATAGTTTAGAATGTTCCTGATTTATGAGCCCGCTCTACTGTGAGTCATAAATCAGGAGAATTCTAGTGCAGAAACGACAATTCTTGCTCAGGTAAACCACTTTCAAAGTGGTTTGCCTGTTCCAGCAGTAATGCGCCTGGAATTGCTGTACCAAAGCTATAAATCTATGGCTTCGCACAGTTCTAGTGCGCCCTGCTTCCCGCACGCCCCCCGAAATCAGGCGCATTACAAAGTGCCGTGGACACTTTGTAATGCGCCTGATATTGGTGTGCTTATTAGTAAAGAATGATGTGCACTTAGATACTGTGGATAAGGGTGCTAAGTGGAAAGAGTACTTTCAACTTCCCTCTCTATTTTTTTTCCAGCTCTTCTTGTTCACCTTTCTATACATTTAGCTTTCTATCTTCACCGGCGTATCTCAGTGCCGAGGTCCCCGTACTCCGCGCCTGCGCACTTAGATACCTCTCTTCTGGGCATGCGCCGGCATCTGCTTAAGACACGGTGACTCACACCCGCACAGTGAGGACCGCGAGTCTCCGCACACCGGCCGCTGCCAGCGCCCATTCCTATCTTCAGTCTCTCTTAAGGTAATTTCATTTGTCTGTAGTCTCCTGCCTTCTTTCTTATTAGTTCCCAGTTCACTATTCCTTATCCTTTACCCCCACAGCATATCTATTCCTCCAGTGGTCCCACTGTGGTAAGAATCCCTGCAGGAGAGATCCTCTCTTTTTTTCCAGCGCTGTATTTTCTTTATACCTTACTTGACATCCATGTTATTTCTTTTCATCACTAGAAAATTTGGCTTTTTTTCCACAAACACTATATGTTCCATACATCCTTGTTTCCTCATATTTTACCATAAGGGTAAGTCTATTACTAATTCCTTTTACGCTATTTTTCTCAGTCCTTTTCTCAGGCTTGTTTCCTAACTTACTTCCTGATTATCATTTCACCTCTCATTTTTCTGTTTCTCCATTCACCCTGTATTAATCTGTTATTCCTTTGGTTTTATATGGTCCTTTCATGCACTGTTCTTTTCATAGTCCATACACACTATAACCCATAACTTCCTTCTGGTCATTCCCTGCTTCCACACATATTATTTACATGTTCATTTACATGTTTTTTTCTCTCTAGTGATCCGGCTGAGAAAGGCTGTGCTACAGCCGAAACGTTCCACATGGTCACAATTTTCCTTCAGCCATATGTCAAATATATGATTAATAACTTTTTGTATGGAGATAAGGCCTCTGTTACTTTACTTTGTAAATGCACATATATTTATCTATAAAAAAAATTCAGAATTAATGAGCATAAATCCAAACGAGTGCTGTGGAATAATTTTCCTCTATGATATTGGTATGCGGCAGCTGCACTAGTTTTCAGGCTGAAAGGACGCCAGACTTCTGGCACAGCCCCATTCATACATGTCTCCCTAAGTGTAGGGTGAAAATAAGTAAAAGTAAATGGACCAGATATAATTTGGAATCCTTCTCGACATCTAGGATCATTGATCTTCAAACTGTAAGTCCCTTCTCAATATTCTGCTATAGGTATGTGTATATTTATTACCTTGCTTGGCTATTGAGTTCTTTTTTTGGATTTATGAATCCACCAGTTGCTTTGCTTACTGTTAATCATATTTGGCAATGGATTTTTAATATGAAATTAATAAAGTATATTTTTATTTGTTTTCTGTGAGTGTCAGTACAAGGACCGTATTATCACCACTATATAGTGACTAATACCCTCATAATATTACTGACAAAACCAGTATAATCAAGACCAATGATACCAATAACAACAATACACAAAGACTAAATAATACTCCACATACCACTAACAGGTAGTAACTAATACCATCATACTGTTACTGACCAAATCAATATACCAAGACCAATAATCCCAATAACAACAATATACAAGGACCAAATAACACCACTACATCATGTCACAACATATCACCACCATAAACGGTTTGAATAATGCCATCGTACTGTTACTGAATGCAAATCATTACACTAAGATCACTATTACCACCATACAGTGACCATATAGGGGTAGATAGCAGTTATACACAGGCTCCGCAGCTGTAAAAGCGATTGCAGGGCAGTTATATTTGGTGACTCACAGGTGACTACTTATCTTATGAGTCATTCTCTTTCACCTTTTCTTTCTCCCTCCGGTCCAGACTGCCACGGTGACTTCTCCCGGCCATGAATCCCTGCAGAATTTACCACACAAACTCCCATCGTATTGTACTGACCAAATCAATATACCAAGAACATAATTCCAATAACAACAATATACAAGGACCAAATAACACCGCCACATGATGGCCACATATCACCACCACCATAAACGGTTTGAATAATACCATTGTACTGTTACTGAATATAAACCATAACACTAAAACCTCTATTACCACTTTACAGTGACTATATAGGAGTAGATAACAGTTGTACACATGCTCTGTGATTGCAGGGCAGTTACATTTAGTGACTCACGGGTGACATCTTATCTGATGAGTCGTTCTCTTTTCCTTTTCTTTCTCCATCCGGTCCAGACCGCCATGATGATTTCTCTTGGCCATGTATCGCTGTAGAATGTACCATACAAACATGTTAGACTCCAAACAGTGAAAGTGCCCCATTAGATTATTAGGCCCCCATTTTTGCCACCAGTAGGTAGGAACACACTCCATATAGTAGACAGCCATGCCAAATTAAACAGGCAGATATGAAGATGCTTCTTTTAGGTAGGTTAGATATTATTAGTCAGATAAATAGGCAGACTCTTCCTATTAAGCAGATAAAGCCCCCCTTCAGTATAAGGCCCCTTTTAGTAGGTATGTAAGTAGATATAGCCACCTTTAGTAGGTAGGTAGATGCCCCCTCTAGTAGGTAAGTAGATAGAGCCCATAATGGTAGGTAGGCAGGTAGATAGGGGCCCTTGTAGTAGGTAGGCAGGTAGATAGGGCCCCTTCTGGTAGGTAGGCAGGTAGATAGGGCCCTTTATAGTTGGTAGTCATATAAGTACGCCCCTTCTAGTAGGTAGGCAGGTAGATAGTCCCCTTCTAGTAAAGTGTTCGGGACTGTAGTCAGAACAGGCACAGTTTTAATATATCTACAGCCCCCAAATAGTTTTTCAAGTTTTGGATAATGATTTCAACACTATTTCCACATCTGTGCTGCTGGCTATGTCCATGCTAGTACATGTGTTTAAGAGGTGTGACATGCCTTACTACATAGCATCAGATGGATTGACAGCTCTGTGGGTCAGTATTGTACATGTATATAAGTTATTAAAGGGGTTTTATCGTTACAAAGATCATGTCTCAGATTATGGGGACAGTAAAAATAAGCACTTTTGTAATTGGGTTGCATTACCTCTGTCACTTGGTTTAGCAGATATAAGCATCTCTGTAAATCTGTCTTCTATTTCTGCTGTTGCTGGTCAGAACGCCCCCTGGTCGATTCTCGCACCCTAGACACGCCCCCTGCACTGTTATTGGCTGGATGACATTTCATTCAGCCTGTTGGGATACGCTCCTAGATAGGAAACACCCCGGCCACGCCCCCTGCGCTGTAATTGGATGCCTGCACACTCTGTGTTTACTCCCCTCTGAGCTGTTAAACTCGATAGTGAAAACATGTCTGCTGGCTCTATGTACATCTCCCTGCTTTAGGGTCAATGTTCTGGGCAATTACTGCCTGTTTAAGGGTCTTTTGCAAAGAGGTTGATTAACATCCTCACAGATCCAGTCCTTAAGCTGCTACTTGGAAAAGAAGGCGTTCTGTTCCTCAGATCAAATGCAAGCCCCACCTCCTTATTATGTCATCACCTGTAGTGTATAACATAAGGATTCAACACTGCATCTGTATAAGCTGCTTATATAGTGCAGTGCTTAGGTGATTAACCCTGCAAGACAGAGGTTGGGAGTTCAAGCCCCATCAGTAGTTTTTTTTTTCCCTTTAAAATTTGTACACATATGTAAAGATATGAAAATATATGTGTAGACATCTATAATTTTATTCATATACACACACAAAGCTCACCTATTTAGTTTCCCATCCTTGCAGTCACACCAAGCACTTCCAACATATGTGATACAATACATATATTCTGGGGGATGAGACATGATATAGGGGAGCTATGTATGTGTATATATATCATTATAGAGATTGGCATGTATATTTTAGGTCTCTCTACATATGTGTAGAATTTAGGGGGGGGAAAAAATTATACCCTGTGAGGGACTCGAACTCCAAACCCCTTTGTTGTAAAAGTAATGTTCTACTACTGCTGCTCTACCTCTAGACCACCAGCCCAAGTTAGTTATAAGCTGAGCAGGGCCTTCTCTCAAAGCTGATTTGCTTCTTCCCCCATTGTTTTCACTCACATGTCACTGACAGGAAGCAGAGATCTTTACTTGAAGCTGACATTTGTAGTTGAGTAAAGATCTCTGCCTGTTGTCAGTACAATTTGGATGAACCACTAGAAGTAACAGCTGCTGGCTTTCAGTTGTGTGTAAACTAAGACATATGACAGGTGCTTGCTGGAGTTTGGAGCCTCAAGGCTGCAGACATAAGCAGGCAGGAGACTACAGAGCTGTTATATCCAGACAACCTTCTGCATCCCCTGCTTTAAACAAAATGATGATGTCACAGTTCTTCAGTGAGGGGAGACACGCCTCCTGGGAGGAGAGACACGCCTGCTGACAGGAGAGACACGCCCCTGGATTTCAAAATCAATCTGAGAAAATTAGCTGAACAGCACGAGCAGCTCAAACGATAACACCCCTTTAAGTATTGACCCACAGAGCTGATAATCAGTATGCAGTTATAAAATATTGACTAAAGTGTAGAACAAATTAATTATTTTTTGGGTTGTGCCCCTTGCTTGTAAGGTTATTGCTGCGGTGGTGACCGCCATGCAGTGCTGTATTCTGTATAGGGGTTAATGCCCTGCACCTTTCAGTCCGCTTGCAGGGAGCCCTGGAGAGGTTAGTTGTGTCAACCCTTGTTTTTTTTGGTGTTGGTGCTGTGTGGTGGCCATTGCTGCTGTGGTGCTATGCATGTGAGGTGGTGCAGGACAGAGCCGGGGCTCTAGGCCTGGCAGCAGTGGTGCTGAGGACCACTGGGTTGTGCCCATTTCTTGTGTGGTTAATGCTGCGGCGGTGGCCGCCATGCAGTGCTATATCCATTAGTGTAGGAACCCTTTTTAAAGAGCTCGCTATGAATTGGCAAGTGGGCCTATACTGTTTGATCAAAAAGGATACTAAATATGCTAAGAACCTCCTGTTCATTGTTATAATTTTTGCTAAGAAGCATTAGATCAACGTATGTTTTGAGTCCAAAAATCTCTCTCCCCTCCTAGCATTAGTTATTTTTTATGGTACCTTAATTACATTTGCAAATCATCCTTACTAAAAAAAATGTTATAAATAAGGTGTTAAAATCAGCCCTTATGTGTCCCGAATAGCCTTTTTTTTTGCCTGGTGTTTGCTGTAAACCAAAGACGATATCTAAAACATGCTAACAGTATTTTTTCATTTGTGTGTTTTTTTTTTTTTTCCCCAAAGTACAGCATTAGGATGGGTTCACCTATTTTGTTTATTTGTTTTTTTTTATACAGGGTTATAAGGTGACATCCAAACCGAGTTTAAGGTGATTTACACTGTAACCTGTATAAAATCTGCATCGTCAGGTGATGCTGATTTTATACGAGTATTTTTGGCACATAATGCCTGTTCCTAAAAAGAATTGACATGTTAATTCTTTGGCATGTGTTAAGTGCTGATAATGATAAAGTGGCTGAGGCAGAAGTCTGCCTTGGGCTGTCTGGGTCAACCGTTCCCTGAAATTCCAAGCTGGCAAGCGTGGAACTTTCATCAAGAAAACAACACTTTAGGCATTGACCCTGTTGGTGTTGGCATGGGTGGTAGCTGGCATGTTGCTGTTGACTATTGTAACTACTACAAAATCACAGTAAAACGCTACAGTTTTTGTGAAATTGCAGCAGTCACAACAATAAACAGCAACAACAGGATATATTTTAGGCTACAGTAACATGGTATATTTTTCCACTGGAAACTTGCTGCGAATTAGGAATTTATGTCTGTAAAAATATGCACCGCAGTTAATAGAACCGCAGAACATATTTCCTTTGTAAAGAATGGAAAACTGTAGTTGTGTTTTTAGCGTTTATTTTGGTACGTAAAACATGGGTTTTAAGTAACAAAATACACATAGAAAACAGTGTGAATCCAGCCTTACATTTCAGGGCTGTGACACAGGCAAGGAAATCCTCCAGCTAGTGCTATATAGCTGGAACTGTAAACTTGTCACTTTTTTCTGCTCCAGAGGAAGGACACTGTTAGCACAGCTTATCCTGGCTGGGAGCAGTAGTCCTCCTCATGGCACTGAAGGTATGGGGGATTCAGCTTTTGTACAGCTCCCTGGCAGCTCCCAGATGTCTTCTTATCACTGCTATTATTGATTGTATCCACAAATCAGGAGAGTTAACCCTCACACTGCATTCTTAAGGAGATTACTGTTACACTAGCTGCAGGGAAGCAGTGTGAGGGTTAACTCCCCAGACTTGTGACTGCAATTAACAAAAGTAAGTGATAAGACTTCAAGAGCAGCCATAGTGCTGTGTCAACTGCTGCATCCCAGAGGAATACTTCATTGACACCATGTAGCTCTCCCTGCAGTGAGAGGGTTAAGTCTCCTGGTTTGTGACTTCAGTTAACAGAAATAAGTGATAAGACTTTGGAAGCAGTCCTTGTGCTGACTGCTTGCCCTGACACAATACATCTCCTGTCCCTGCTCGGGAATGTTTGTAACAATTAAGGCAGCAGACGGCCAATGAACTAATACAAAGATCTATTCCTAACTAAGCGGCATAACGTCATAAAAGCCTCTGGTTCGTAACTACATAACTCGGAACATCATAACTCGGGGAATGCCTTTATTGGCCTTGAAATCCTGGTTTTGTGTAGCTGTATTATTTGGTAACTGTATGACCATTATTTTGTGGTTTTGTACTTAGATCTGTGTGTAGCCTTTTATATATTTTTACTTCTATAATATGTATAATTTATGAAGGTATATCTTTATAGACCTTTTATGCTGCCAGGCTTCTTTAGATCAACTGCAATTAGGGGAGGGAGACTCAGAAGCCCCAGTAGTCCATCTTGATTACAGGCCAGTGTAATGAAGTCATCATACCAGTCTGTATCAGTCGATGCGAGACTGAACAGAGGCACCGGACAGATGACATTGGCAGGGATGCAAAGAATGGTAGGTTTGGGGTAAACCTCCAGAATCAACTCCTTTGGTGGGCCCTAGACATCACAGCCAAACACTGGTCATTGCATCTCCAAAATAGCAGGTCTTGTGTTCCTGGTAAGAAAGGACAATTAGTGTACCAGTGAGCAGGTCATGGGTGCCCAAGGCTCATTACTGCTCTTGGTGGGCAGAGTCAAACCAGTGCATTCTAATCCCACAGAAGAGCTAGAAGAGAATTGTTAGAAAAAAATATTGTATGCTGTCAAACATAAAAAGGTGACACCATAATGAGCCCACACCACTACCAATAGCATCTATAATGAGCTTGTGGCCATCAAAACTGGATCACTGAGCAACAAGGGGAATAGTCTGAAGAATTAAATTTAACTTTACATCAGGTTGAAGATAATTTTTTGTGCTTTGCTTTCCTGGAGAAGAGATGGCACCAGGATGCAGACTAGACATATGGAAAGAAGACAAGCTAGCTGAGGGAATGTGGTGCACCGTGTAAATTCAGGAATGTTACCTCAAAACTACCACCTATCTAAACATTGTTGCAGATCATTTACACCATTTCATGATGACAATATTATCTAATGGTAATGGCTTATTTTAGAATAATGTGGCAGAATAATCCACCCTGACATTGCAAAAATTGATCATGAATATTTTGTGGAACATGAAAAGGATTCAAGATGTTGACTTGGCTTTTAAATTCCCAAGATCTAAATTTGGTTGTGCATTTGTGGGATATGATGTAAAAAGGCACATGTTCATGTTTATGCAAGCAATTAGAAGCTATGACAAACCAATTCCTGTATGGCAAGCGTTTCTTGCTGTGTGAGAGATATTTAAAAAATATTTATACAGTAGTTTTATATGTTTCACGTGTACATACGTAAAATGATTTAAAATCCTTCTTCAGAAAAATAACTGGAAAAGAGCCTTATGAGTCAATGATGAATCTACTCTCCAGCTGTCTACTTGCTCACCCCATCAGTTTCTGTTCGTCACTTACAGATATTTTCAAACACATTTAATTAGCAGGCACTGTGCGTTACTATTTCTTGTGTATTCACATAGATACAGAAGTAACTGCTTTCATCACAATAAACCTTTCACTTATTTAATACTGCACCACAGGAGTTATAACTTATTATGTAGGTAAAATGATAGTATATGACATTCCATAAAATTAATTTTTTTAATGACTTTTTAATTGAATATGCCACTGGCATAATATTTATTAAAATAACTCCAACATGTAAAAAAAGCCGTAATCATGAGAAAAAGAAAGTATAATCTTTTTGAATTCTAAGGTTTTATCATAACAGAAAGAAGTTTGATCTTAAAATTAGATAAAAAACCTTATATGAGCAACAACACATGACATATTGCACTGTGTAGTTATTTATTTAGACAAAACCTAGGCAGAAACAGTGTTTGAAAAATGAACAACACCAGTAGTGCTTTCATAGGAATTAACAGAGAAGTGTGACCATCTCTGTAAAAGCAGAAGTTTTGGAAGTTTGCTGATCTGGAGCATGCAGGTGTGTGTTAACACAATGCAAAGGAAGACAGACATCATCAATGATCTTAGAGAAGCAATTGTTGATTCACGTCAGTCTGTGAAGCATTGTAATGTAATTTCCAAACAAATTGAAGTCCATCTTTCTGCAGTAAGAAAGTCTGTTAGAAAATGGATAATTTTCAGGATAATTGAGAATCCTCCTTGGAGTGGACATCCTAGAAAATTGACCTCAATGTCAAATGTTATCAAATCACAAGACTTCTGAAATAATATCCTTTCATTAGACAACACTAAGGTATAGTTTTTGGCCATAATGCACCACACTACATTTGACAAAAAGCAAATCAAATAAGCATAAACACCATATACTTATACCTTATAGAGTTGTGAAGGGGTGATGATCTGGACTTGTTTTGAAGCCGCAAACACTGTACACTATGAGGTCATTGAGTCAATCATGAAATCCCCTGAATACCAAAAGATTCTACAGTATAAGTACATGTTAGGCAATCTATCAAACAACTAAAGCTTGGCTAAAACTGGTTTATGCAACATAACAACAATCACAAACACACCGGCAAATCTACAACAGAATGGTTGAAAAGGAAAAAAAGCAAAGTGTTTCCCCCAGTCAAAGTCCAGACCACAATCCAATTGAAATAGTGTGGTGGGACCTTAAGAGAGCTGTGACTAAACAAATGCCCATACACATCTGTGACCTGAAGCAATAATATATAGAAGTTTAGGCCAAAATTCCTACAGAATGATAAAGTCGTAGAAAATATGATGCTTCAAGATACTGCTGCAAGACTCAATTTCTTCCACAGCAAACTTTTCAAACTATACTTTATGTATATTTGTAGACATTGTGTTGTGCAATCCAGCATACTCATGTTGGAAAATGAAAGAGATTTTTTTTTTTATTATCTAGGCCTGGGTTACATATTTGGTGTATAGTGTAGCTTCTACACATAGGGCCACATGTTTGAAAACGGTCTAGGTCTGAAACTCACTTTTTTGCCTATAGCAAATAATTAGAGCGGCTCTCTCATTTTTCCAGAGCACTATATAAAATGAAAGGAGGACTCTGATTGGTTGCTATGGGTAACAAAGTGAGTTTTAGACCTAGTCAGTTTTCATACATGTGGCCCATAGTGCTTCCATAATCCACTATAAGGAACTGTAGCCTTGGTTTACTCTATCTATCTATCTATCTATCTGTCTATCTATCTATCTCATATCTATCTCATATCTATGTCTCTCTATGTATCTATCTATTATTATTATTTATTTTAAAGCGCCACTGATTCCAGGGCGCTGTACAATCGAGGGGGTTACATACATAACATAAGTCAAATGAGTACAATGATAAGTGATGAATGACAATTGGCACGAAAGAGGGAGAGAGGACCCTACCCGCGAGGGCTTACAATCTACAAGGTGGGGGAAAGAGACAGAAGGTAGGGGCAGACATGTTTGTGGAGGGTGTAGTGGCAGCAGGGTTATTGTAGGTTATAGGCAAGCCTGAAGAAATGGGTTTTCAGATTGCTTTTGAAGCTGGTGAAAGTGGAGGGGAGTCTGATGTGTTGAGGCAGTGAGTTCCAGAGTGTGGGGGAAGTACGAGAGAAGTCTTGGAGACGGTTATGTGAGGAGCTGATAAGAGGAGAACAGAGAAGAAGTTCCTGTGAGGAGCGGAGATTGCGTGAGGGGAAGTATCTAGAGATTAAGGCAGAGATGTATGGAGGGGATAGGTCATGGAGAGCCTTGTAGGTCATGGTTAGTAGCTTGAAATGAATTCGCTGGGCAATGGGAAGCCAGTGAAGGGATTGGCAGAGGGGAGAAGCAGAGGAGTAGTGAGGAGAGAGGTGGATAAGATGGGCAGCAGAGTGAAGTATTGTTTGAAGGGGAGCAAGAGTGCTAGACGGGAGGCCACAGAGAAGGATGTTGCAGTAGTCTAGGCAGGAGATGACAAGGGCGTAGACCAGCATTTTTGGTGTGTCATAGTTGAGGAATGACCGGATGCGAGAGATGTTTTTCAGGTGGAGGAGGCAGGCAGAGGTGAGGTGTTGGATGTGTGGTATGAAAGATAGAGCGGAGTCTAGGATTACCCCAAGGCAGCGGACTTGTAGGACAGGTCAGAGAGTGTAGCCGTTGATTGAGATAGAGAGATCAGGGGCAGGGGTAGAGTTGGACGGTGGAAAGATGATGAGTTCTGTTTTCTCCACATTTAGTTTTAAGAGACGTGAGGAGAAGGAGGAAATGGAGGACAGACAGTCAGGGATCCGGGAGAGCTGAGAGGTAACTATCTATCTATCTAAAATATGGAAAATGGAAGCACCACCAAAAATAATCAATGCAATCGGGTGCAAGCAGACAAAAGAACCCCGTCTAGAAATCAGGTTAATCAAAAATAGGAAAAACCGCTGCACTCCCAAAATATTATGAAAAAAATCAGTGCTTTATTGCATGCCTGCAGACGACGTTTCGGCACACACATGAGCCTTCTTCAAGGCTTGAAGAAGGCTCATGTGTGAGCCGAAACATCGTCTGTAGGCATGCAATAAAGCACTGATTTTTTTCATCATATTTTGGGAGTGCAGCAGTTTTTCCTATTTTTTTTTTTTTATCTATCTATATATCTATCCACCATATTGCCCTCAACTGACTAGTAAGAAACACTAGCCCTCAACACACTGCTGTAACTGACATACAAATCTAGAAACCCTTTTCAGTGGCAGAATGATTATACACTGGGTTTGTACATGCATAGCATTTGTTTTTCCTTTGGACTTTTATTCATTTCATTAAGATTACTCATAAAAGAAAAATCTATTGAGCAGATTCTATGACACGCTCACATATAATTATTCTCTAATTTCAACAATTACACATACTTTTAAATGTCAAACAGGCAAACATTTACATAATCAACCTGATAGATTACAAGCCCATATGGGTAATTTAAATAAGGCACATAAAAATGTAACAACATGGTGAGGTTAAGCTTGAATGTATATTAATCTCTCATGATGATGAAGTGAAATGCAAAAATAATTATTATGGTAGTTATTGCAAGGTTAAAAATTAATGGCCCATGAAAAGTGTACAGTTATACTAGACAACAGGCTAAGTGTTATTTTCTGAAGTCTGAAGGCATATATACTTTTATATAGTCATTCAGTCTTCACCACAGGAACGTGATCTTTTATGGAAAATATTTTTTTTTTACAATAGATAAAAAATATTCAGCAGTTGAATGTCATATGTCCTCGTTCACAATACAAGAGCTGAAAAACCAATTTGGCATATGGAAATGGATATTTTACTAATGATCTGCTCAGTAAAGTCACTGCATATAGGTAACTGAAATATTTCCATATGCCTCCAAGTATACAATAATGCTCTCTTACAGATCGTTAGTAGCAATTGCCCCTTATAAGGTGTATGCATCCGTTACTGATGACTGGTAATGAATAATCTTTGCTCAACAGGTCACTACAGCTCAAAGTGAAGAGTGGCCTAACTTAATTAATGCACACAGGGTGATCTACCTTATCTCGCTAATTGCTTTATGCCACTGGGATCCACATCTTACATGCCAATTTGCTCTTGTTTTCTTAGTTTTCAAAGAAAATGGCAGACATTTAATCATATAGCCTACAGAGATAATATTATACACTTCCTTTTTGACCTGCTCCCTATGACCTTGTAAAATGGGTTGTGCTTCACAAATCTGTCACGTAGTGAAGGTATCTGTAAATGTACTTGTTATGATCCCTCTGAAGAGAACGTTCAAGTTTGGAGAACAAAAAGTGTACACAGAAGAACCTCACGTCGTTTCTTTTCCTCAAGGATATTTCTTAGAAACGGTGTCAGGATTGGAGAGTTTGCAAATATTCCATGTAGATTTGGGTTTACAGAGAGCGGAATGTATCTTTAATCGACGGTGAGGTTAATCTGTCAGGACCATTATTAAAATGAGATTAAAATACTTTATCTGAAATCGATATTTTTATCATGGCTAGCTTTTCATATCTCAAATAAAAATCTGCTTTATTGTTGTCACTTGGAAGCTTTAATAATTTCTCCTTATTGTATATTCCAACATTGTAACTTTGTCCTCTTGCTTTTCCCTTAGGCAATAAATGCAAAGTGGTTATGGAAATCACTTGTGTCCCAGAACACATTTTAAAATAGCATTCTCTACACAGTATCGTGATAAAAACAGATACACTGCTACTTGCGACCCTAGACTGTCCTACAGACAAAGGCTTCATTTTATGGACTAAATTTATGTATTTTTATTAGTGGAAATTGCAAGATTTGGGGATTCTACTAAAATGTAGGTGATCTATCTATCTATCTATCTATCTATCTATCTATCTATCTATCTATCTATCTATCTATCTATCTATCTCTTCAGGTTTGTGAGGGACCAATGGAAACAGAGAGACAGTCTTCCTATTTGTTCTGCCACTCTATATTAGGCCAAACCCAATATGATAACATTGTAGGCAAACGCGTGGTTTTTAACCTGCTCTCATGCATGTATTTCAGGGCAGAATTATCCACCACGATTAGACACAAATGTCTATTGTTAATAACAGTTGTCACCCATTTTCAACATGATGGTTGGAAGATAACTCTGATCCACTTAACTACGTAGATGCCATGGTCAGCATGACCATGACATCTAAGATGTTACACAGTAGGGAGGATGCCGTGCTTCACCACCAACCAGCTTCTTCTGCCAGAGGCAGAATTTATGTAGGAAGAGAGCTGTAATTACACTCTATGCTGCAATACATCAGAAATAGTATACATTAGTATTGCAGTACAGTGTACTAGCAATCAAATTCCCTAGTGTCAACCCTAAAGTGTCTAAAAACGAAGTAAAATAAATAAATACGAGTTTTAAACATTTTTTAAAAAGTTCAAATACAGCTATTTTCCCATTTTACATATAACAAAGAGAAAGAATAACAAATGTAGAAAAATATTTGGCTTTAGCCAGAAAAAAATGGTGTCCTGCCCGTAAGCCATTTTAGCAGAAGTTAGCAAAAATACAGTGATAGAGCTGAAATGTCCTCTCAGACAGTTATCCCCTCATTTTGCTGCTATTGACATTGATATTGATATACACTCCCTCTTGTCTATTAATGCCCCATTCCTAGTCCCTGGTAACTCATGGAGCAAGCTCATATGCAGGTTTCAGTCAGCATGGTTTCTCAACAAGGTGTCCCTGATAATAGCATAAGATTAATGGCAGCTGGGCAAAAGCATCCCAGTTGGTCAGGAGAGTATAAGTTCTGCAGTCCTGTTCACAGAGCCCAAAAATCATATTAAATAATGAATTATTGTCACTGAGAGCTGCAGGGAAGAGTCACATGGGCATGTGCCATACTTTCTCCTGTATGTAATGCTGCAGGTGATCTATTTTAGCCCTCAATCTATCATAATATTAAACGGTAATGTAGCTGTACATCTAAATACTTGTAACTACTTGCTCAGGTGGTGCATACGGCAGTAGGCTCAGTGTCGGACTGGGGTGTCTAGGGCCCACAGATGGAGTTGATTCTAGGGGCTCACCAGCTGAGCTGTTTCTGGGCCCATCGGTGGAGTTTATTTTAGGGGCCCACCCAACAGCTACTATAAATGACTGTACCTGCCTCCTATACTCTGCCTTTTGCTTTTTCCCTCTTTCTATGTTTTATTGTCTCATCTGAGGATGTATATGCAGTTAAAAAGCAACTCCAGATCTGCTATGCTCAGGGGCCCACCGAGGCTTTCCCCTACTTACTTGTGGGACACCCAACCTATTGGGCCCCATTGGGGGCCCCTCCAAAGCATCTCCCCCAGTTGCTGGAATTGATGGCCATCCTATTTTATCTATCTATCTACTATCTATCAATCTATCTTCAACCCTATTTTTCTATTTTATCAATTTTAACTACTATCTTCTATCTAAAAAAACCCCCTGTCTGTCAACCTAGAAAAAACAGAAAAAAAAAAAAAAGCTCTTTGTAAAAAAATAAAACTAATGGGGCGGGTTCCAGCATACTACTAGGACCACAGTAGAACCCCCCAAATAAAGAAAAAAAAAAACATTTCGATAAGAGTTTTTTTCAGCTCACACATAAAAAATTTTTGGGGGAATGAAAAAACATTTTTTTAATTTTCATTCTTTTAAGAGTGCTGCATTTTTTTATTTTCAGCTATCAATCTAGCTATCTGCCCACAAATAAAAAATATTTAAATCTGTCTAGCTTTTTCTTTTCTAAATAGTAAGGGAAGAAAATAAAAAAATAATAAAAATAATAATAATTAACAAAAAATTATCAAATTGATTTCTATTTACTATCTTTTTTTCCTAAATTAAATTGTTTAATTTAATAATTATCTGCTAAATTAATAAAAAAATTATTAATTAAATTTAGAAATTTAAATTTTTAAAATTAATAAAATTTTTAATTTTTTAAAATAGATAGATACATAAACATCCGGGGGGGTTTAATTATTGTTAAAATTTATTATTATTATTATTATTATTAATTAATAATAATAAAAATTAAAAAAAATAATAAAAATAAAAATTTTAATAAAAATTAACCCTTTATTTCTATAGCGCCAACAAAATTCCGCAGCCCCCTTTACAAATTAAAGGGAAAAACATACAGTCTTTAAACACATTAAAAGTACTTAAAAATTTGGCAAAAGGTGTAGGGCCCTGCTCGTGAGAGCTTAAAAATTTTATTGGGGTGATGGGTGAAACAAAAAGGGTAAGAATCCCAAATTTTTACAATGGGCCCCGGGCCCTGTTTCATAAATAGGGGGTTTTTTTACATGAAAAAAGGATGAAAACCCGCCACCCAGACTGTACATCTATATACAGAAAGGCCTTGATGCCCAAGGGGCAGGGGGTGACAAATGGGGTGTGATAGCAGTTAGGGAGCTTGGTGGGCCGACCGAAAAAGATGGGGATTTTCAGGGGCCCTCTTTTAAAAAGGAGGGGTTTTGAATGTCCTGATCGCCCGCGGTGGGAATTCCCAAAATTGGTTCCGCCGTGTTGAAATCTTGGAGGCGGGCGGGAGGTTCGGAAAGATTTTAGGAATGTATGAAAATCATTTAGCAAAAAGGCCCGGGGAGCAAAGGGGGAGAGCGGGGGGGACAGAGGGGGAAAAGGGAGGAGATGTAGGGGGAACAGCGCTGTGGAACTTTAAAGGGGAAGTGCTGAGTTTATAAATTATCCGTACTGGGTGGGCAACCATGCATGACTGACACATGTAAGGGGGTCCCCGGGGATAGCGGGTGGAGAAAAGACAAGCCTGGGTGCTGGAAATTCCCGGACAGATTTTTTGAGGGGGAAGTTTGCAGAGAGGGGGACCGATAAGCAAAGGGGGTTCAGTAGTCAAACGGGGAAAAATAAGAGGCCTAATGAGAGTTTTAGTCGTTTCCCCCAGTGAGAAAAAGGACGGGTTTTTTGGGGAATTTTTCCTGAGGGCGGTGACAGGACGGGCAAAGGGAAATTGGTTTTTAGGGGAAAGGGCAGAACAGAATCAAATAAAACCCCTAGACAAACGGGCCTGCTGCAGTGAGAAATGGGGTACCACAATACAGAAACAGAAATAGGGAGGGGGGGGGGGGGGGTTAGAAAATGGCGGAAAGACAAGGGAATTTTTGTCTTAGTGGGTTTTAGGTTTTAGATGGAGAGAAAAGGGCATGATGTCAGAGACAGCGGGCAGGGCGCCCCTGGTGGTTTTTTACAAGGCTGGGGGGATGTCACGGGAGGGGGTGTTTTTAATTTTGGGGAACCCTCCGCAAAAGAGAAAGGGGACTGGGAAACCAAAAACTTTCTATGGTTTTTCCAAAGGGGGGGTGTGTCCCAAAGAAAAGAGGGAAAAGGGGCCTAGAACTGATCCCGAGAACTCCCCAGCACGAGGAAGAAAGGGGAGAGGTCGAACCAGAAAATGGGGAAAAAAGGGGAATGAGGGGGTCCCCGAGAGGGAGGGAAAAGAGAAACCCAAACGAGAGCGGTGTCCTGGGGCCAAAAAGGGGGTTTTTCCCCGATCAGGGTGAGGAAAATTTTTGGGGATCCACAAATGTCCCCCTGCTGCAGAGGGATCCCAAAAGAAGCAACATGATTTGTTACCCCGAAAATTTTTCTGTTAGGGGTCATTTGAGACTTAAAAAAAGGCAGTTTTTCCCTGGAGTGTAGTTGCGGAAACCTATTGCAGCGGGTCAAGAAGAGAGTTTAGCAGAGAGATAGTGGGGTTTGGGGAGGTAACCCAAGCTTCCCCGGGGGTTTTTGAGAAAAGGGCAAAGGTTTGAGACTGGGGGGGGAGTTAACAGCACATGACGGGTCCAGGGGGAGGGCTTTTTTTAGTAAAGGGGGGGTTTTGTGGCGGGGGTTTTTAAGGAAGAGGGAAAAAACCCAGTGGAGGAGGAAAAAGGTTTTCGTTGCAGTTTTTGTGGGGGGGGAGACCAGCAGGGAAAAATTAGGCTGATGAGGTGGGATGGGGGTCAGTAGGGCAAGGGGGTGGGACAGAAAAACAGGAGAAGGGGCCCCCGGGACACCTTCCCCTGTTGTCGGCAAGGCTGCGAGTAAAATTAGAGGATGTGGGGGGAGGAACAGGATGGTATTTTTTTGGGATTGTGGTGTGATGTTTTTTCCGGATATTTTTTAATTTTGGGCTTTGAAGGAGTGGCCCCGGCTTCAGCACAGAGGGTTCCGTGACCGGAAACCTGAAATTTAGGCCCCTTTTGGATGTGGAAGGGGTCAAAGAGGCCTTTGGGTTTGTTTTTTTAATGTGGGAAAGAGGGAAAGGTAAAAAAATTTTTTTTGGCGCAGTGAAAAGGGGGGTGTGGGTAAGGGCCTAAAGCAAAAATTTTTTTGTTTGTGGAGAAAGTTCCCGCAAAAAAACCTTTGACTTTTTTCCCCCGCCCTTTTTCCCCCTGGCCATCCTGGAGAAAAGACTAATTAAAAACCAAGGCCTGCGGAAAGTCCGCCTCGGTTTGCCTTGGTTTAAAGGGGGTTGCCCAAAAAAAGTTTCCAAAAGGTTTGGTTTGTTGGGGGGATTTTCCAAATTTTAACGGTTTTGAAAAAAGCCCGGTCTGGACAGGGGAGGGAAGGGGGAAAAATTTGGGGGATTTAGGACTTTTTATGGGGTCTTTTGAGTTCCTGAGTAAATTTAAAGGAGGCGGGTATTTTCGAATGGATGATAGGGCCAAGGGGTTTTTCCGAAAGGGTGGGGAAAATTTGTGATAAAAGGAAAGGGGGATAAAAAATTTTTGGTCCAAGAGAGCATAAGGAGAAAAAATTTTTTGAAAATTAAGGGGAAAATTGGGGGAAAGAAAAGACAAGAAGACCAGAATTCAAAAGAGTTTCCCCTCCTTTTGGGGTTGGGGGAGTCATAAACTGCGAGAGTCCATGAAAGGAGGTTTTTAATTTAAAAAAAAAAACTGTTGGGAGAAAGGGGAACCAAAGGGGGTCAAAAACAAATGGGGAAAAAGTTTAAATCACCCCCCTTGATGGGGGGGAAATGGCAAAATTTTAAAAGAGGAGGGGAATGTGGGGAAAACCCCCGGCGGCAAAATGACCAAACGGCCCGGGGAGAGCCGGGGGCTTTTGGGAGGGCAAACTGCCCACCTGAATTGGGAAAAGTCTGAAAGAGTCGAAGGTGTGGACCCTCCAAAAGGAAAAAAAAGGGGAAAAAATGTGGGAGAAAATGCAAAGGAAAAGGAAAAGGGCCTTGGGTAAGTGCATTTGGAAAAAGAAGTTTAAAAAAGGCCCCCAACCCTTCCCCCACCCGGGCCCTTTTTCTCAGGTCTTTTGGGGGTGTTTTGGGGGAGGTTTTTGGGGGTGGGTAAATATCGAAAACTATTTTTCTCCCCTGCTTTATTATACAGAAAACATTTTGTTTCTTCTATTTATGTTTTGGGTACGAGATTAGAAATTATGCTTATGTTTCTGTGTTTTCCCCAATCAAAAAAAAGATTTTTCTCCTAAAAAAACCCTGGGTTTTTTCCTAAACAAATAAAATTGAAGACGGGAAAAAAAATCATGAAACAGTTTTTATTCAAGCTAAAAAAAAAACCCCACTTGTTAAAACCTAAAGAGAATAAAGTTTAAAAATGAAAAATCGTACATGTTTCCCAATTTGGGTATGGGCCCACAGGGGATTGGGCAAAAAAAATACCGGAAAAACCCAAAACCAAAAAAAATTCAAAAGGGGATGTTTACACAGGGGTATTGTTTTTAAAGTAAAGTGCACGCCGGGAAACACCGGGTGTTTTAGAAGTATGCGCTGGCCAGTGCGTACTTCGAAAGCGCAAGGGAGGGGGCGACCCCATAGACTTTTATTATCCCCCCGGCACATAAATGCAGGAAAGAAGTGACATGTCAATTCTTTCTCCCTTCGTACAATATACGCGTATTGTATGCCGGGGGAGACGGCGGTCATTCATAACTCTCTATGAGAGCTATGAATGATCCTAATTGTGGGGCACATTTCTGGTGAATTGCAGCGCAATTACGCGCAGAAATGCGCTCCTCAGTTACACCGTGTGAACATATCTTAAAACTGAGGCCACTGCCTGTCAAAAGCTGCTGAAAAATGTCTGTATTTTGGTGCATTTTTTTGCGCGTTTGCAGTGTTTTTTGCGCATTTTTGGGTGCTTTTTTTGCAGGAATGCACAGCAATAGTTTGGCTATGTATTTCTGCAAAAAATGCTCGAAAAACATGCCAAAAAAGCTGCAAAAATGCACAAAAAAGTGCCAAAAAAGTCTGCCACTTTACATAGATTCCAATAGTAAATTTTCTGTCCTGCTAAGTCCTTTTTTGCAACTTTTCAAAAAAACGACCAGTAAATGAAATGAGCAGAAAAAATATACTTTATGGACACAACAGGAATTTTTCACTATAGAAAAATGGACCTCTTTTCAGTAAAAAACTGACGTTTTTCTATGCAGTGGAGACATAGCCTTAGAATTGATAATTAATTTCCTGTGGGCAGACTAAGAGACCCCAGTCTTTAGATAACTTTTATAATAATAGCAATATAATAATAATAATATTTTACTCAATATATCTAAATTGAATCTGTATTAGTACAATAATAACCATAGTCTATAAAATATCTATCTATTTACCTTCCATACTTATTATACAGATCCCAGTTAATGCAAATTTTCCCATTGATCGACAAATAGAACCAATAGTGTACAAAACACTCACTTCACAGAGCCAGTGCCAAACTGAAGTCTTAGGGTTCGTTTACACAGCAAAGACCAAGTACTGGTCGCTTTTACCGACCGGTATTTAGTCGATTTTTGGCACGCAGGGAGTAGGCTTTTCTCTGCGGTTTGCGGATTCAAGCCTTCCCCCTTCACATCCACATGTTCTTGTTCTGCAAGAAAGCCAGGTGGAAGAACAAACATGTTCTAAGTTTTTCGGACCGCGGGAGTTGTAAAAACCGCCGGGAAATTTTTCCAGTGTAGATTGCTCTATGGATTTTCTATTTAAGTGTTGCAATAACCCTTGCTGTGGGGACAAGCTCTTAAAGTCTGCCCACAGGAATTAATCTAGGGGCCTCCATCAATTCAAACAGAACATGTACAAGTCAACGTTTAACTTTTTTTTATGAGGTATTGCAAGTGAGTTGTTTATTTCAGCTTGCATACAACTGGTTCATTCTTGTTCACCTCCATTGCACAATAGATACAAGCCATGGCTCTTCAGAGAAAATCTTGTGGAATAACCAAACACAGAAACATAGACATAAGTCTGATCACGTAAGCACACATGATAGATAGACAGATGATAACTGTATAGATTTCTTATCCTATGTATTTTTAAACAGCTTATTCATACTTCATGCACATTTATTGAGGCATCAGGACTCAGTAAAAGATCAGCTTCCACAATAAATTCACTTTGACCTTGGGCAATATCCATTATCTTCTATATGCCTTAGGTGCCCAAGCCGAAGCTCTATCTTCATGACAGGGGCACATAGATGTGTTGCAAGCGACGTAATGCCTATGTCAACTTTCTTTAAATATGCTACATTAAATAATCAATGTGTGTTCATCATTCAAGTGGACTTGTATCGAGTCACTGCAGCCAAGAGAGCTTTATAGACTAAAATGTAACAACACAAGGAAAAAGGTGGCCTATTTATAGAGCTAACCTGTCCATTCAAGCATCTTTCAGAAACCGAAGCGTAGCGTCAGCATATTTTGACATTGTAAACTTTTCTGCCTTAAACTTCATATAGTTATCTCATTAGAGAAAAAACCTGGTGATCAATAAATTGCCAGCAGAAAGGCTTGAAGTTTCTTAAAATCAGCTTTGCATGTTTCTCTGTTCTCAGAAATATTGATAGACTTGTTTCCTGCTTACTTTTAAATAACAGTTTTGTCTTCATTTTTGCCAATGAACGAAAATGAATGGGACTTGTTGCATCACAGTGGCTGCCCCTTAGGATGTGTTTACTTTGAACACTTTAGACTTTTTTCCATCACATTCCACAGCAGGAGAGATAATTTAACACTGTTAGTTTTCTTAATACCTTCGCTTACTTTTCCATAGTCTTAATTAAAAGATTATGACAGCATTTCTTGCCATCAGTTACTTTGAATTACATGGTTATAGTAAATTAATGTTAAACAATTTGGTTTTTAACACTTGTTTTCAGAAACAAAAGTAAAAATCATGTAATCATTTAAATGACCTAGCTCTTTTATCACAGTTTTAGTTATTTCAATACATTAATCATCTGAGGATTTTTTTAGTCTTACAAAGGATGCTAGGCATTCAGGAACATCTAAGGTATGAAGTGAAATATTTCTTGGGCATACAGTATGCTAAAAATACACTGCCAGGAATACACTAATGGGAAATTAAAATTGCATAGTACAAAAGTTGGCCCCCTAAAAATTTACAGGGTTTTTGGGGATTTTGTTGAGCGTTTTGCGTTGGCTATCGAGATCGATCGATAGAAATTTGTCCCGGGCTACCCGAAAAGGGTTTTTTCGATAGTAAAGGCATCGTTATGCCATGACCATTAAAGTCTAGGGGAAGAGCAAAAACCCCTTTCATTATTAACCCAAAAAAGGGGCGGGAGAAGCTAAAAATTAACATCCACAACAGTAAAAAAGGGATCTCCCTACATCTTAGACAACACACTTAGGTTATAAAAGTCACAGAAAAAAAGTCACAGCCCATTAACAACCCTGTCTTTGTACCATACCCTTTCCCCTTTAAAAACCGCATCACCCAAAAATTAAAAAAATGCCAGAAGGCATATAAATTGAAACCATCAGGGTTACTTGAACTGTACAATAAAATACCCCTTTTCCCCGGGAAAGCAGCATGATCCCCCAAACCTGCAAGACCCCCATTTTTAAAAAAAGTCCCGGGAAAAAAAGGAGTCTTTAAACCACCAATTTTAGTTAAAACTGGACATTGACTATACCTGCCTTTGGGCCACAGATGACCCCCCAAACCTGAAATAACCCCCACATTTAAAAAGTGCCGGAAAAAGGACCCTTTCCCCAAACCACCTTTTTTATTTTCCTGGAAAAATTGACAAAACCTGTCCGGGGCCACAGATGACCCCCAAAAACCTTTCAAAAACCCCCAAACATTTAAAAAATTTCCGGAAAAAGGAGCCCTTTCAACCACCTTTTTTAGTTGAACTGGACATTGACTATACCTGCCCCTGGGCCACAGCATGACCCCAAACCTGAAAGCCCCCACATTTAAAAAGTGCCGGAAAAAAAAGCCCTTTTCAACCCCATTTTAGTTGAACTGGAAAATTACTAACCTGTCCGGGGAAACAGCATGAGCCCCCCAAAACCTGCATCCCCCCCACTTTTAAAAAAAGTCCCGGAAAAAAGGAGCCCTTTAAAACCACCATTTTAGTTGAACGGACATTGCCCTATCCCTGTCCCGGGGCCCACAGAAATGACCCCCCAAACCTGCATGACCCCCACTTTTTAAAAAGGGGCCGGAAAAAGGAGCTTTCACCCACCTTTTTAGTTGAACGGGACATTGACTAAACCTTCCTTTGGGCCACAGCATGACCCCAAACCTGAAATTCCCCCCCACTTTTAAAAAAGTGCCGGAAAAAGGAGTTTTTCCAACCACCATTTTTAGTTAATTTGGACTTTTGACTATACCTGTCCTGGGCCACAAGCTTTGACCCCCAAAACCCTTTCTTTAAAACCCCCACAAATTAAAAATTCCCGGGAAAAAGGATTTTTTCCCAACCCAAACCATTTTAGTTTCACGGGACTTTTGACTATACCTTCCCTGGGCCACACCCTGCCCCCAGGGCCCCGGATTTAAACAGTGGATGGGGTTTAAAAACCCCAAAGGTTTTGGCGCCCGCACCCTATTAACAGGGCGGGGTTAAAAAACCCCTTTAAAAACGCGGGAAAACGAAAACGTCGTGCTGAAGCAAGTGCGGAAGGGAAGTGTAGAATTTCCAGCCTTCCTCTGTACAAGCAATACCTGGGTACGCTGGCCCCCCGAAATAAAGTTTTGGCCCCAATTGAGCTTCATTTGGGAAATACTGGGGGGTTAACCCGCTCCTGTTACACCCAGGTGCCCTTTATTTTTGGCATTTTTTTTCCCCTCTTTTTAAATCAACAGGGCTGGAGGAAATGGTCTCTGTATTTTGTTCTCGGGTCCTTTGCTCCATACCCTTTGTCCTCTGAATAACCTACATCTGGTCAAGTTTTCCGGGTACCCCCTTGTACAATTCAGGGGGAATTTTTTTTAAAAAGCTATTTTGAACTTTAAAATTTTTTTAGTATTAATTCTAAAAAACCCAAAATTTTTAAAATAGGAGGGAAATCCCACCTGTCTTTTTTTTCTCTTTTTCATTTTATTAAAGGGGTTTGTCTCAATACAGGGATTGAAGCAATGTTAAAGATCTTGAAAAAAACAAGTCTTTTTGGGCAATATTGTCCTTAAAAAGTGCCCCTACCAAATTCCTTTTTCCCTACGCACCACCCCCTTTGAGCCACTCGGGAAAATTGTAAAAGGGGAAAACAAATGTCGGTTAAAAAACAACTTTTTTAGAATGGGAACCTGTAAATAGCTTCATGTCACAGCAAAATCCCCCCCAAAAATTCAAAGCATTCCCCCTTTGACCACTTTGGTAAATTTGTGAAGAAAAAAATTTCTGTTAGAAACAATTTTTTTTTAGAATAGGACCTTAGTATAACCTGCTTTGCCCAAAAGCAAAATCCCCCCAAAAATTCAAAGAAATCCCCCTTGGGGCCCCCTTTGGGGGTAAATTTGTAAAAGAACAAATGTCGTTAAAAACAACTTTTATTTTAATAGGCCCTTAGTAATTGCTGGAAATTTAAAAGCAGCATGCCCCAAAAAAAATTAAAAAAATTGCCCTTTTCCACCACTTTTTAAAAAATTGTGAGGGAAAAAAACCCAAATTTAAAAACCACTTTTCCCCTTTTTAAAAAAGGGACCATGATTATTGCAAAAAATTCACAGCTACATACCCCAAAAAATATAAAAAATGATTTTCTCACCACAAATTAAAAATTGTGAGGGAGAAATGCCACTTAAACCACATTTTGTTTAAAAAGGAAACCATAATTATAGCTGTATCCACAGCAACATACCCCAAAAAATTATAAATATGCCCTTCCCACCCACTTTTAAAAAAATTTTGGAAAAGGGAGAAATCCACTTAGAATTCACATTTCTTTTCCAAAAAGGGACCAGGGAAAATTGCTGTATCCACAGAAACATGACCTCAAAACCTTTGGGGACTTTTGCAAAACTTCTTAAGATAAAGTAGTAAAGGGAATACGGGTTGTCAGGGAAACCCTTTGCGTCTTTTACGGGCCCTCCTCACAGCAAAACCACAAAATGAACTGTTGGGAAAAAGAATAAAAATTGCAGTAAAAAAAGATCATTTTTAAAAAAAAGTTTTTCAAGGGGAAACCATTTCGTTTAAAAGGGAAAATGGGGGAAGTAGACGGGAAACCCAAAAATCTGACCCCCGGGAAAATTGGGTCCACAACACCCATCAGAGACCCAAAGGGCCTTTTCATCTTGTGAAAGCCCCAAACGATCCACTTTATTTTTGGAAAGCCGGATGCGTTTGTTTTGAAGGACTCCCCCCACTGTGCGGGGGAAGGGCCCGCCCCGATATGACCTGGCTGCGGGGGCGGGACAACCCCCTCTTTTGGCGGAGAGCCAGCTCGGGCCATTCTTTCCCAAATTTTTAAAACCCCAAAAGGGTCTTTTGGGGGTCCGGAACACATGAAAAAACATCGTTTTTTGAGACGAAGATAGCGTGCCCCCATGATTTTAAAGGGCTGATCTCTGTGTTTTTGGATTGCCCCCCGCATTGCAGTTTTGTTTTTGAGGTGGAAAACCCAAAGTTGCCAGATGCACCCTTTAAGGCCTTCTGCCACCTGCCGGCTGCGGGCCACCCCGGGCCCTACTTGGCCCTACAAACTGCTGTCCCCGTCGCTGATTTTTTCCACCGGATTTTTGGGGAACGGAAGCAAAACCAACAATTCTCCATTTTTGATAAAACACAAGGTCCCCATTTCCTGCATTTACTCCTTTTGGGGTGGGGGGAAAGGGAAAAATGCGGGTTTTTTGTTTTACCGGGATCCAGGAGGGGGGCCCCCCAGTAACTGTTTTTCTTTTTTAAAGGCCTTAATGCGGGGATCATTTTGGGGGAAATGGGGGAATCCAAGCCTCATGTGAGAGATGGACCCTTGTTTTTCCCAAGCCTCGGGGGTCGAGGGGCACAAAGCAAACGGATTTTCCCTCATCTTCCTCCCCCGCCTAAAATTTCCCCCGCCAACCTCTTTTAAAGGGCGGGGACGTGGGTAACTTTTTTTGTCTAGGAATACCTCCTCCTCCTCCCCCGGGCTCCCCTCCGGCACGGGCTTCAACCACCCCTTTACTTGCCGGGGAGATAGGGCACCCTGAGAGCTATGTGCCACCTTGCACAAACTCTGGACCCCGAACCACTGCCTAAGAAAAACCATAAAAATTTTTGAAACTTGGGGCCTTGTGGATTTTGACGGGGGAAAAGGCTCCGTGTCCGCAAACTGTGTCCCCCGCTTCCTCCTTTCGCTGGGGGGACCTTTTTGTTTAAAGGGGTGTCCAACATCTTTCCCCAGAACTAAGATCACCACAATTTGCTCATGCCTGACAAGGGAAATGTCCGCACTAAACCATTTTTCTTTTTTTTTCTTCAAAACGGGCAAGGAAGGGGGCAGACCTTTCACCTGCCTCCACTCCCCGGGGGTTCAACCCCCCAGGTCCGCCCCGCGCTTGTCAGCCATTTTTCCCAATTTCTTTACGCGTAAGGGGAAATTGCCTGCTGCCAAATGGTAAAAAAGAATGTGGGGGGTGGAATTCCAGCGGGGTTGCCACTAAAAACAATGAAGGGTTTAAAAGGGGGGACCCCGAGCTGACGCGCAAAGCACCATTCGGGACAAAAGGGGGGGTGCGAACGGCGGAAGTGCAACTCAGATTTTCGGCCTTTTTCTTAAAGAAAGGCAGCCCAAACCCCGGGTAGCTCTTTGGGGAAATTTTTCCTGACCCCCGGGGGTTCATGAAAATGTGCCGGGAAGGGATGTGCCCAGCCTACCGATCTTTAAGGGGGGCCAGCAAGTTTTTCCCCCCCTTATCGCACCCCCCTTTTCCTGGCACAAGGTTTTTGGGGCCCACCCAGCCACGCCGGCCCTCGTTGCTTAGAGCCGTCCACAGCTCCTGCCCTTTTTGGACGGTCCCCAAGGAAAATTTAATTTTTAAACCCACGGCCTGGTTGTCTCGGGGGCACGTGACCACCAGAGGCCCGGGGGGAAAAGCCCTGAAACCATCCCTCCCCGGGTTTTTGAAGAGCGTGGGCCGAGCCTGAGAGCCACCGTCCCCCCACCCAAGACATCCACCCCTTTCACCCATTGGGGGGCTGTCACAGAGATAATGGGGCCCTTTTGGCCTGCTTACTATTCCTTTGTGTCGGGGTGAATGGATTTTTTTTTTCCCGGACACAGTTTCAGACAACGGCGTAAAATTTTTTTAGATGACACTTGGCGGGCCCAAACAGGGACCTTTTTTTGGCAAAGAAATCCTGCTCGGCATCTGGTATTGGGGGCAGGCGGGGGGCCAAAGACGTTGCAAACCCCCATCTTGTCCCACCAGAGGGAAAAAAGGCAACATTTCCAAGGCCAAAACCGGGAAAATCCGACATTCAGGTTTTTGGTTTTGGATGGTTTGGGGTTTTTAAAGTTTTCTTCGCTCCCAAACCCTGGAAGGACAGAAGGCTGGCTCTAACTCCCCCGGGTAGGTGCAGGTCGTAACGGGGGAAGGAAAGGGGTAGGATGGGTCTCTGGGGGGTGCTGGTGGACTCGGGCGACGGTGTAGGCTGAAGGGGGAGGCTGATCCCTGACTTTAACTCGAGAGAAAAGGGGCACTGAGGAACGCTTGGGGGTGGCGGGGAGGGGGAGGGGAGACAAGGGTGTGACAGTGGTTTGGGGGGGAGGCCCCCCCCCGTCGGTCGGGCCCTTTTTTTGGGCCCAAAAGTGTTCCCTCCATTTAAAACCAGGGCATTCGCTGCATGTGACAAACAATTGGTGGGGTAACCACTTAAGGTTCTTGCCTTACTTATGCGTTTACGGCAAAGGGGGCAATACATCGCTGGTGAATCAGAGGCTTTCCAAAGAAGGCCCAGCTTGAGAGTCCGGACCTTTTTTAGGCGATAAAAGAGAGCGGGGTTGCGCTGACCGTGGCTGGCGGAAAACAATCAGCGGACTTCCCCTAGCCCTCTCCCTTTTTGTGGCGGGACCCCGTAGCACTACCCCATCGTCTTCTCCTCGTCCCCGATGAAGCCCGCAAGAAAAACTGCGGAAAAAACCAGGATGGATCCCAATGTCGCATCATCATCATCACCACAGGGGGATTTTGGGGCGTTCTGCTTTTTGCATCCCGAAGCTGCGGGCAAAAAGCAAGGGGCATGCAAGCGTTCCGACCGCCCGGGGGAATTTTTCCGATTGACCGGCTTCCTTACCTCCTCTATGGCATCAGTAACTGGGCTCAAGCAGACTAAATATCCTCTTGATCTTTTAAACATGCCTTCTGACCCCAACCGCATTTTGTCATCAAAGAGGTCTTCAGACAATGGATTATCCACAGTGGTGGGTACACGAGTTGACATTTGGGCGGCTTCAGGTTGACGGATGCTGATGATGCTGATGACACATTTGTGGCCGTACTGCGGAGGACGAGGAGGTAAACTGCTAGATGCGGTTCATTAACCACTGAAGGACAGATTGCGACGATGTTTCGTTACTTAGATTCACAGGGCCCTGACCCAGCAAAGACAGGCCTGACGGTACTGCAACTGACGATCCGCTGGAAATGCGTGTTGCCCGCCAGCACTGGAAGGACACCTTCCCCTTCGTACCTCTACCTCCATGTGCTACCCCCCTCTTGCTCGCTTACCACCTGCATTTCGCTCCATGTTCAGAAAGATAAAATTTGAGAAGGTATGGAATAGTTTTGGAAAGTCTCTTATTAAAAGACGGCAAATCACAGCTATTCTCAAATCACCTAACAAAACAAAATTGCTGGATTCAAATTTAACTGCAAGGGGTCTATCAACAAATCTTTGGACTGGCAAAAGTCCAAAAAACACGTATCTGTTATGTTTTGGTATAATAAACGTATTTTTTTTCACCTTTCAAAATTTACCTGTGGGGAATATAGAATTGCTGTTTTAAGATTTACGTAATGCTGCGTCATAAACAGTGCTGGTGGCAAAAGTCAAAAAACACGTAACTGTTTTTGTTTTGATATAATAAACGGTATTTTTTTTCACCTTTCAATTCACCTGTGTGAAATAAATTGCTGTTTTAAGATTTACTTTGATGGCTGCGTCAATGAACAGTGCTGGGTGCGCCAAAATAAAAAAACACGTAACTTTTTTAGGGTTTTATATATAAACGTTTTTTTTTGCCCCTTTCAATTCCCTGTGGTGAATTAGAATTGTTTTAAGATTTACGTGATGCGCGTCAATAACAGTGCGGGTGGAAAAAAAGCAAAAAAAACTAACTTTTTATGTTTTGATATAATAAACGGTATTTTTGCCCCTTTTCAATTTCCCCTTGGAATAAAATTCTGTTTTAAGAGTACTAGATCTGCTCAATGAACATCGGGGTTCGCAAAAGTCAAAAAACACTAACGGGTTATGTTTTTATATAATAAAGGGGTATTTTTTCACCTTTCAATTCACCGGGTGAATATAAATTGCTTTTAAAAAATTTACGTAGATCGCGTCAATGACAGTGCGGGGTGCGCAAAAGAAAAAAACACTAACTGTTTGTTTTGAATAATAAACGTTATTTTTTGCACCTTTCAATTAAACCTTGTAATATAAAATTGGCTGTTTTAAGATTTACGAATGCTGCTCAATGAACAGGCTGGGTGCCAAAAGTCAAAAAATAGTAACTGTTATGTTTTGATAAAAAAAACGTTTTTTTGCCCCTTTTTCAATTCACCTGGGGTGAATATAAAATTGTGTTTAAGATTTACGTAGTTTTCTGCGTCAATGAACAGTGCTGGTGGCAAAAGTAAAAAAAACACGAACTGTGATTTTTCGTACGATCACGTTTTTTGGGAAACCCAAACAACCGCTGACTACAAAAATGCTGATTTGAAATTAATGCAAGGGGGATATTCAACAGCACATTTTAAGGGGGTAAAATTGAACACCATCTGAAATGAAAAAGATAAAAAAAGGGGAGTTTTGCAGCTAACAAAGAGACCTCATTACAAAATAAATTTTTTATCCAATATAAGTTTCAGGTGCCCAAATCCAGGAAAAATTTAAATAGCAAACTGTTAAAAATAAAGATTTTTCCACTCCCAGTCTACCTAATCTGGTGAACTTTACCAGTGTTCTTTATAGATAAGTTTGTCTGTGTTCACCCCGGCCCCCCCCCCCCCCCCCTCCCACCCCGGAATTTACTGCGGGAGATGCTGCTTTAAAATTCCTAGCTAACTACATAAAATCTTCAATCCTAACTAACTAAATTGGAAGGACACAGCAATTAAAAAGGTTTTTCCCGTGCAAAATAGACAAATTTTGCTGAGCTGTTTGGGCCCCAAGGGAGAGCGCATCCCTTTCCCCCATAACCAAAGACAAAGAGGCTGAAAAAGGAAAAGCTGTTCTATGTAAAAAAGAGGTCAGTGATTTTTCTAGCCAATCGCAAACCCTACACAGCCCCGTCATGACGACGCCCACACATCTCCCCTGCCTATTTTGTAATCCTTTGCTGGCCGCCAAAATTACAGGAAGCGACGAAAAAAGGCGCAATCTTAATAGATGATGACAGATTTAACCTTAATTATCGCATAAACGGGAAAAATTTCGATCACCATAAAAACCTTGCCGATTTCAACTTTGTCGATAAAAATCACTCAACACTACTTGGGATACAATATTTTCAACATACAATGCTCTTTCCTGGGACATTGTATGTTAAGTATGGTTTCACCACACAATGTCACAAACATTGCTGATATGCAGCACATGTGATTGACTGGAAGGTCAAACTAATTATCCTAAGTTTTTTTTATTTATAAGACATCTGTATTAAACTAAATGTAGTTTCTAGCAAGTAGCATCTGTTAGGACTGTGCTACTGGCCTTTTAAGGATTGTTTAAGGATTGTTATGCAGCCTCAGTCAGGGAACAGCATGGTGCTTAGTGGGTTAAGCACTTGAGCCAATCTCTGGCTGGGGCGGAGGATTTAAACCTCTTCCTGTCTGCCTGGCCCTGCTGGTGATTGCTTCTGTGTTGTTGGTTTTGGATTTTGGCTTGTCTTACTGATTTCTCTATTGTCTTATCCTTTGGTACTGCGTATGCTCCTGGTGTGACCACAGCCCGTTTGACCATTCTCTATTTGTTATCTGTTTGAGTCTGTTTCCCATTTGTCTTCTGTTTATCCTATGTTTGTTTGTCACACGTTTATCAGGGAATTGTTCAGGAAGAGGTTCGTGTGTGGGGTCACCCTTCTCTGGCAGTCAGGGCCTAGGGCCTAGGCAGGGCAAGCCAGGGTGAGATTAGGACATCCCTTACAGTGCCTCTCTACAGTACAGTGCAGTACTAAAAGTTCTATACTGCTGTTTACAGTACATATGCAAGAATGATCAATTGCTTTGGGCACTAAGGGCCACGTGTATGACAACTGTCTAGGTCTAAAACTCACTTTGTTGCCCATAGCAACCAATCAGAGCACCCCTTTCATTTCATATAGTGAATGAGAGGGGCGGTCTGATGGTTGCTGTGGGCAACAAAGTGAGTTTTAGATGTAGGCAGTTTTCATACATGTGGCCATAAGTGAGGGCCCTATTTTCTTTTATCTGTTATACAGTGTATAAAGTATTGTCATGGATCGTGCCGCGGGCCCATGCCTTGGACCGCGGTTGTGTCCGTGCCCCTGTGTCTGGGTCCGCTGTGGCTCCCTGTTTGGGGCTTACAGCCGCAGTCTCTGTATTTCTCTGTAACCTGCTTTCCCGCTGCTCAGCGCTACTCACCTGGTCCTGCTCCACACGTGTCCCCTCCTCTGTTGGGTTTTCCAGCGTGTGTGCGCACCCCATAGGGCGCACCGCCGCCAGCCTGCGGCATTTATAACACAGTGCTCCTGCTTCCTGCTTATGACCTCTGACCCTTTCCTTCATAAGGAACTTCCTCCCTGGACTCTGAGTCAGTTCCTGGGTGTTCATCATTAGAGCTAGACCTCTTCTGCTGAAGTTCCTGCTAGGTTAACCCTCAGGTGTCCAGTGCTTCTGCTGAACGTGTGCTTAACCCTGCGCTGTCCAGCGCACCTGTTCTCACTGCTGTGTCCTGTCGTGTTGACCTCCAGTTTCTCCCTGCTGTCTCTTGCTGCTGAATACATTTTGTCACCTGTCTGGGACTCTGTCATCTGTTTACTGCTGCAGCATCTGTCTATCAGCCTCCAGTGTCCTGTCATCCAACCCTGCACTCCAGCTACCCACTGCGTGTACTACCATCTCTGCCCGCGGTGGGCCCTGTGGATCCCCTGTACCAGGACTTTTTTGGCTTTGCGGCCAGAAGCCGTTACAGTACGAACTGACCATACTAAATGGATCCCGCCGAAGTGACTCTACCTGACCTGGTAGCGGTAATCAACCGTCATTGCACGCACCTGGAGCAACTCTTCCAGAAGCTAAAGACAGCTACCGCACGTCTGGATGAAGTTGTGTCTGCACTGGCACCTACGCCAGCTCCACCACCTGCTGTGGTTTCGCCGCCTGCTGCCATGTCCAGTCCCAGCCTGCACCTGCCTCTGCCTGCCCGTTATGACGGAGACCCCCTTACATGTCGCGGATTCATCAACCAGTGTACCATACACTTCGAGGTCCTGGCACACCAGTTTCCATCCGATAGAGCCAAGGTGGAATTTATCATCAGCTTGTTGTCAGGTGATGCCTTGGCCTGGGCCTCACACCTCTGGGAGAGAGCAGATCCACTGACTGGGGACATCCAAGAGTTTCTGAGCACCTACCGGAAAATTTTTGGACAACCTGGGCGCAATACCTCCGTGGCATCTGCTCTGTTACGTGCCTGTCAAGGCGAATCTTCTGTGGGCCAATATGCCATCCAGTTTCGTACCCTGGCTTTGGAACTCGCTTGGAACGAGGCCCTTGTTGCAGCCTTCTGGGGGGGCCTCGCTGGGCGCCTTAAGGATGAACTGGCTGGTCGTGACCTACCAAGTAACCTGGACGACCTCATTGCTCTAGCTGCGAAAATCGGCATACGTTTTTCTGAAAGAGAGATAGAGCTTCGCCAGCAGTCACCGACCTTCCGTCCTCGCAAGTCTTCGCCTCTCCTTGTACCTTCACCCCCAAGTCTATCTCACCAGGCACCTAAGTTCCTCCAAGACAATCCTATGGAGGTGAATCGAGCTCATCTAAGCCTGGATGAACGCACTCGCCTGCGCAGTCTGAACCTGTGTTTATACTGTGGCAGTCCCAAGCACTATCTGAAAAACTGCCCAGTCCGCCCTGCTGCGCCCCGGAAACCTCCATGCCATGGTGTTGTGGGTGAAGTGTCTCTGAGTAAAGATTCCTCTGTTCCTCGTCTGACCACCCTGGTCACTCTCTGTTCTGATTCCAGTACTAAAATCCAAGTTTCTGCTTTGTTGGACTCTGGTTCGTCTGAGAACTTTATCCACCCATCGTTGCTTGACAAGTATTGCCTGCCTGTCTCCTGTCTGGATAAACCACTGCATTTCTCCTCCATCAACGGGGAGATCCTGAAAGAACCAGTGGGTTACCGTACCAAACCTCTGTCTCTGCGAGTTGGAAGTTCCCACCAAGAGGACATTTCATTCTACGTTTTACCTAATACATCTACTTCAGTCCTGCTTGGCCTACCGTGGTTCCAGCATCACAATCCATCCCTAGATTGGAAAACGGGTGAAGTTCTCCAGTGGGGCGAGCCATGTCATTCTTGCTGCCTCAAGTCTGCCCATCTTGTGCAGTCCCGCCCACCCGTTTCCCTGCCCGTTTCTACTGTGCTGCCTGAAGAGGACCCTCAAGCACAAGAAGAGCTCCTGGTCTGTAAAGACACTTTTGTTTCCCACCCAC
>JAODAL010008014.1:0-120935 GCA_025379985.1 Phyllomedusa bahiana | reverse complement strand
GTAAAATAATAAATAGTTTACTCACCTCGGTCCACGCTCCCCCGATGCGCTGTGCTGCAGCCTCTGCGCTCACCGCGGGCGGCGAGGTGATGTGACATCACCGCGCGCGCCCACGTGATCACAGAGCGCCGGCAAGGGAAGTAGCAGGGCGGAGCATCGCTCCATTCTGCTACCTCCCTATAGCGCTGCCTGTGAACGCCCGGCCCGGCGGGCCCGGGCGTTCAGAGGCAGTATGCGCCGGGCCCCTCAGCTCCCTGCCCGCCGCAGTGAACTGTTAAGTTCACTGCCGGCGGGCCCAGGAGCGGCATTACCGGGGTAGCGGACGCAGTAGCAGCTGCCCCGGGGCGCGGTCCCCCCTGAGCACACGGGCCCCGGAGCAACTGTTACCCCGGTAGTTACGCCCCTGGTTATATTATATTCGCTAAAGTGGAGCTGCCAGTTGGTTCATGCTGCACAAACCATGAGCAGTATGAATAGCTCCAGGATTCTTGGTTTCAGTAATGTAATTTTTTACTTTGAAATGCTTTGATGTTTCAGAGTTAAAGGGGTTGTCTCACTATAAGGATTGCTTTTTATGTTAAAGATCTTGCAAAAACAAGTCACTTGCTGCAATATGTGTCCATTAGCAGTGTCCTACCTAGTCTGAGATATCCCTTCTTGTATGGGCTGCATCAGCTCCTCAGGTCGCTAGAGCTACAGACCTGTTTGATCTCTCCTGATAGGCTGACAGCACTGGTCGCTATAGCTACAGACCTGGCTTCACAGGCAGCCTAGTGGAAGCCAGTAAACACGCCCCTGAATTCAAAATGAAACCAAGAAAACAGGACTGAGGTAAGGTGAATCAAATGTAGTGAGACAACCCCTTTAAACACCCAGTAAAACTAAGTTGGGTATGGGAAAAAGCACCAGCATCAGCTTCTCCCCACTTTAGCTTAACTCCTTACTGACGTATGAGATTTATCTATATGTCAAGATGCTTGTAAGGGAGAATGGAGCAGGCTCACATGCAGCAGGTAACAACTGATTATTAATAAGAGCTGGGACCTGTTGCTAGCTGCCGGGATCAGAGACAGCTTCGATCCTGACTTTTAAAACTTTTAGATGCCCCACGGCACCTTAATGAATGGGGAATGGTCCTGCATAATGTTCTTTTGCCCTATTGGCCCCCGGGGGGGGGGGGGGGGGGGGGGGGGGGGCCGTGGGTTGGGCGCCGTGTTTCCAAATTCCCCCAGCGTATATTTGTACACCCCTGCATTTTAATTTTTTCACATTTTCAAGAATAACACCTGTACATTCAAACAATTTGTGTGAATCTCTTGAAGGGTTAATTACAATTTTTAAAAAAAGTTTTAAAGATAAAAAAAAATCTTAAAATTTTAAAACACCCCAAAAAGAAAATAACACATAACTGACATTACCAGGTCTGTAAAGGTGCAGTCTATTAAATATAACATAATTTATTGCCAATATTGCCCTTTTTTGGTAACATTGCATCCCAAAAAAATTTGAATAAAAAGTGATCAAAAAGTCACATGCCCCCAAAATTATTCCAGTAAGAGCTACACTTCAGCCCGCAAAAAAACAAGCCCTAAACCAGTCCAGTGAGGGAAAAAAAAAATGCAATGATGCGCATTGAAAATTTTAAAATAGAAAACGTTTTCTTTTTTTTTTTTTTAGTACAAAAGCATTACTAAAACTCTACAAACTTAGTATGACCATAATTCTACCAACCTACTGAATATAAATAACATGACATTTATACCAAACAGTAAACTTCATAAAGACGAAACCCACCCTCCCCCCAGAAATGGTGCAATTGCGTTTTTTTCACATTTCACCCCACAAAGAATTTTTGGGCCGTTTCCAAAATTTTGTGAAAGGTAATAGAAACATTAAAAAATAATTTTGACCACAAAAAAAAAAAGAATCATACGTTTTTTGTAGTGAGAAGTAAAAAGGGTATGAAAAATGAAGACAGCTGTCAATTAAGGCTAGGGCATTGTTTTTTCGGTTTCCATTTTTCTATAATTGGGCCCAGGCCATACACCGGCCAAAATTACTTTAAATGGATGCTTCTGATGGATTGCAAGAAGTGGCCCCATCCCCCCCTGGGGTCCCACCTAAAATAAATCCCAAAATTTAAATGTTTTCTTTTTTTTTAATGTTAATAAATAGAAAATGGTTGGCTATTCTATACTCATTTTTTGCAGTATACAGACTTAATCAGGGCAGACATAGGCCAAAAGAAAACAGTTTGAGCCATTTAATCCTATGAATGCATTTAGTGTGTCTGTTGGGAGCTTCCCCATAAATGTAATGTGAACCTAGCCTAAGCTGAGTGGGGAAAAATCGGACATTGGACAAATGTTGCTAAGAGAGAAATATTCTTTCAATCTAGCATCTGATAATCCAGACAGTTTGATATTCTGACACTTGCTTCCAACACAAAACTGCTATATTCTGTGGAGTTGCAAATGAATTGCAATTGGCAGACTAATTATGAGACTAATCTTTATTATAAAACCAATTACCATTGAACTGCATAGATAATAATACACAATGTCCTATTATACTCATCAAAATTGTATCTTCAAAGTCTTATTGAAAATATAAAAAAGAAAAATATTGTTTGTTACTTGACAGTTTAAAGAAAGAAATAACTAGGTGCATACTGAGTATTAAAGCAAAGATTGCACAATAGATAAATGTAAGTCATTCACTTAAGTTAGTCATTTTTAATGCAGTTTTGATGCTTTTCTTGCTATTAAGTCTGAAATAACTTAAAAAAAATCCAAAAAACAATTGCATTCTTTGGTGAAGAAAAACCCAAATTTAAGGGGGGGGGGGGAAAAAAGAATAAAAAAAAAAAAAAAAGAAAAAAAAAAAAAAAATTTTTTTTTTTTTTTTTGTTTTGGGGGGGGGGGGGGGGGTTTTTTTTTTTTTTTTTTTTTTGGGGGGGGGGGGGGGGTTTTTTTTGGGGGGGGGGGGTTGGTGGGGGGTGGGGGGGGGGTTTTTGGGTTTGTTTTTTGTGTGGTGTTTTTTTTTTTTTTTTTTGGGGTTTTTTTTTTTTTTGGGGGGGTTTTTTTTTGGGTGTTTTTTTTTTTTTTTTTGTTTTAAAAATTTTTTTTGGGGGGTTTTTTTTTTGGGGGGTTGGTTTGTTTTTTGTGGGGGGGGGGGTTTTGGGGGGTTTTTTTTTTTGGGGTTTTTTTTTTTTTTTTTTTTTGTTTTTTTTTAAAAAAATTTTTAAAAAATTTTTTTTTTAAATTTTTTATTATTATTTTTAAAAAATAAATTTTAATTTTGTTTTTTTGTTTATTTTTTTAAAATTTTTTTTGGGAGTAATAAAAATTTTTTATTTCATACATGATCGGATTACATGATAGTATTATGCAAGAAAACCTACAACATGAATGTCTTGATGAGGTGAAATTGTCAGGCTGTTATTTCATTGAAATGTTAGGCTATGTCTACACTGCATCAGAGAAAAAACGGCCCTTAAAGCGGCCATTCTTTCTCTGATGCAGGAACCAGCCTTTTGTCACGCTTTGTGCAAAAGCCGCGGCCACTTCTCGTTTTCCCGACGCCCCCCATACAATAGCATTGTATGGGAAAACGCCAAGAAGACGAGAAGCACCGGCGTATTATACAACATGTTGTATGATACGCCGCTGCCGAAAGACGGGCAGAGAAAAGACGAGCTGTGTAGACAGCAACTCATCTTTTCTATTGCCGTCTATGGCACCGCACTGACGATCGTATCTCCGACGCTTTTAAAAAACGAAAAGCGCCGGAGATACGATCGTAATCATGTGCAGTGTGGACATAGCCTAAGTCTATGTTTTAAGCAGTTATACTCTTTATAAGTCTTTCCACTACTTTGCGCATTTTCACTTACTTTAACACTGCCCAAAATAAACTCCATGAGAAGCTAAAGGAACGTCGCTGCATTGAGTGAATGGAAATAATCCATTATATGTCTGTACTGGTTAATAATAATAGCGCCAACATATTCGGCAGCACTTTACAATATAGAGGGTAGAAGTACAGACAAAAAACGAACGTTACAACAGATCCGCCAAGAGGAGTCACGGCCCTGCACACAACAGCTTACAATAGTTACAGTAGATATAACCATTTGTTTTGTGCTGAACATTCTAATTGAATGATTATTAATAAGTTGCTGCCCCTCCTGTGATTCTCTGTGGTTTGATGTACAGCGATGTCTTTGTTGATTCATTCCAGAGGACCTCAGACAATAGTGACTGTGCTGGAAACTGAGCTACTTTGGCAAGACAGCACAATGGTGAGTTCTCAGCAGCATCAAGCAGAGAGCAGCAAATTACACACCCATGCACTTCATTGCATCTAACCAAATTGGCTAGTTGAAATGCTAATTGCCTTTCAGCCATGCGGATAGACAGCCAGGAGATCTTGTGCTTCAGAGAATGACGCACATGTTTTATTCCACTCCTGGTCCATTATCTTGATGAGAATTATTCAAAATCCATTCATAAAGGTAGCTCCTTGTCTAACCTTTAAAAATGTGGGAAATTTCTAAAGACCAGACGGGCATCACAAATCGCATGGTCTAAGCAAGCCTTAACCAGATGGCTGGATTAAGTCCTTGTTAATGCTTTAATAAAATAATGCTTGAAGCTGGTAAAGAAAGAAAAGGTTTCTGTAGAAAAACAGACGTTGTATATAGGAGACCAGATTGTGTCTCAGCAAAATATTCCGCTTAAACAGTGTTTACCATTGACCTGAATTGTGATTGTGTAATTTAGGAGCCTATAGATGTTCCTCCATAAACTTTTTCAAAGACAGTAAAGAGAATGAAAGGTTTTTGTGTAACTGTAGAAAGAAAGAAAGAAGCAAAAAAAAAAAACATGCAAAGTGGTATATTTAGGATATTATCAAGCAGGCATACAGATTAATACATCTAAGTCTTATAGACTGTAAACTCCAGTGAGCAGAGCCTTGCACCTTCTGTTCCTTTGTATTTTCCTCTATTACGGTAGTAAGATTATATTATCAGTGTGTGACTCTGACAGGGAAAAGCAGTGCAGACATTTTTTGCATTATGAAAAAAGAATTAAGAATATATATTATAGGCAAAATATTTTGTTATGTATAAAAATCTTTTTAACCTAGCAATTGACTTGCCCTCCCCTAGAAAGTGAGTTTCCTAAGGCCATGTTCACACGGCTTAAAATGGGCCGTATTTCGGTCCGTAATTACACGCCGAAGTGCGCCAATTACGGGCCGAAAACGGCCCATTCATTACGGTAATTCACAGTTCTCATAGAGAACTATGGATTACGTCTCCTCTTCCCCCCGGCGAAGCCCCCGGGCCGGGGGGATAAATTGACATTCACTTTCTAGCGGCGTATACGCGCCGCTAGCAGTGATTGTCTATGGGCCGGCGAAGTGCCGGCCCCCCGCTCACTCCCCCGCTCCCGCCCTGCCCCCGTCCACACGGCGTAATTGCGGGGCGTAATTACGCCCTGCAAATACACCGTGTGAACATAGCCTTATTCTATGATATGAATGATGGATCTAGAGCCACTTAGACTGTGTTCACACGCATTGGTAGTTTATCACATGGTCAAAAACCAGACAGTACAAGCACAAAAATAAGAGGGTTTCATGATGCAGTTACTGGCCACATGGTTTCCACATGGCAGAAACAAATCATTATAAAAGTACAGCAATTTTTTAATAAAATTAATGCAGTTTTGTACAGTATTTGCCCGCCCCACTCCATAATAGTTAATAATTAGCCGAATACATTTAATGTCAAAGTAGAAAATAAAATAGGCATATAAAAAATAATACTCAAATACTCACTAGCAGTATTTCAGTAACCTCTAGTGTAAAGCTGGCTATAGACTTTAGATAAAAGTCCCCCAAATCTGTCAATCTCACCTGGTTTTGGTCATTTATATAGTCAGGACCTACTGACTAATCCTCAATGGCAGATGTTGAAGAAAAGAGAGCCAGCATGTTCCCACAGAAAATAAACCACTGCCACATGAGTTTGGCAGTGGCTTATTCACCTCTCCCCACAGAAATAAATGTATTCAGTGAGACCAAAAATATATTTTTATGGGGGAGTTGAGTAAAATAGCTATCTCATGTGTATGAATGGCTTAAAGGGAACCTGTCACATAGGTTGTGCCCCCCTTGCTCAGGGCAGCACAAGCTAGTGTCAGACCTGCTGTTCCCAGCACTGTGCCCCTTATTCTGTAAGATGCAGCAGTTTTAGAGTATTTACCCCTTAAATCTTATTCATGAGCAAGTGTTAGCCCCACCCACCAAAGGCTAGCTCCGCCCACTGACGGTTATTCACATGTTTCTACCTATTCAAAGTAGTGGGTTTATCAGTTAAGGTGGGCGGGGCTAGTCTCAGGTGGGCGGGGTTTGAAAAAACTGAAACTCTGTAGGACTCTTCGAATGACTCTTCTGGCTGAAAACTGCAGATTTGAGCATTAAATACACAAAAACTACAGAATCTTACAGAATAAGGGACACAGCACTGGAACCAGCAGGTCTGACACTAGCTTGTTCTGTCCTCAGCCAGGGGGGCAAAACAGGTTCTCTTTAAAGGAGTTTTCCAACAATGAACATGTAAGGGCGGATAGGATGTGGATCCTCTGGACCACCACAAGCAATGCTATAAGCCACATCAGGGAGCGGAGTCTAAGGTACCTCCCTAATACAACTTGCTTGCGGTGGCAGCTGGAGTGCAGTGGCAGGGAATCTCGTAGTCAGGGACAGGCAGAAAGGTCAAGGCAGATAGCAAGCAAACATGGACAGTGGACAGAAGCAAGGGTCAAATACACGGCAGGACAAGAACGCCATGAAATGGCTCAGGGCACAATAGATCTGGCATGAAGTGCAGGAAGTGGCCAGAAGATATAGGGTCAGCAATCAGCAATCAGCCAATTTCCATCGTGCTGGCCCTTTAAATTTTACTGAACCAGCGCATGCACGCCCTAGGAAGTGGGGAAGCGCGTGTCAGCAGGCAGAGACACTCAGAGAAGCAGGAGCACAGAGAGGTGAGTCAGGAGCAGAAGCTGTGCGGGACGCAGCGCCTCTTGTACCAGCAGGGACGCCGCCGAGGTGGTACGAGTGAGCCCGTAGTCGAACATGGGGGTCGCGGGACCACCCATGACAGATCGCTTATCACCTACTAGCAGAATTACCCAGCTGTGCATGGGTCTAATTTGTTTAATGGTTCTTGTGTGTTTATAGTTAAAAACTTTGCTTGCTAGTGATATGAAGTCAACATATCCAACAAAGTCGCATCTATCTTGCTGACACTGCAGTTGTATCTCAATCTGCTGGGGAGTTTCAGAAACTCACTGTTGGCTGTGTTGAATTTGGTCAACCTGGAGACGGGCTTGGGTCTGCTGTGAAGTCTCTGCTGTGCTTTTCTATTCCAATTTTTGGCAAATATGCTGATCATGGTACGTTCAAGCAAGCTAAAACCCTGTCTAAAATCTTTAGGTTGTTTAACTGGGGTCCCAGGAGCTGTTGATTTTTTTTTTGTGTAAGAGGCTGACACAAAGAGCGGAATGCTGTACTTCCCTGCCTCCATCAGTCCCATCAACTTTGAATGGAGTGACTCCGCCATGTTTAATTACCTCTCAGTTTAAAGTTCTAGTTATTGATGGGGACCCAGTGGTGGGGCCCCCAGCAATGATACATTTACCATTTAATATAAGTGATAAATGTCTATTGTGGGGAAACCCCTCTGAGATTAGGAATGGCAACAAACCAAATAATTTTTTTTGTAGCCTGACAAAATATATTTACATCGACATTTAGAAAACCATACCTAAAGCAATTACTAGTCATTTGGCTACCTAACATAAGTATGTATAATGTTGTTCTTTTTAATTAACAGGCTTCTATTGCTCTCTGAAAGTTTTTGAATTAAATAAAAGAACTCCACTAGTTCTTAGTTTTATTATACCGACACAGCAAGATGTCCTCCGCCTTTGTCCTGACACATCTAATTCAGCCAATTATTATATTTTTTAGAATCTGCGGTATTTCAGCCAATTTGTGTTTCTCCTGGCTAATTCTGAATAGAATTTGCACAGCAAGAAGGTATAACAATGCCCCCACCTGGATTATTCTGAATGATCAGACACAACACAGCTCACTATTTATCCGCAGACTACAGTTTCTATTCATTAGGACTAACTCAAGTTGTGGTGACCAAAGGAAAACCTTTCTAATTTCCCCACTTAAGTCCTACATGCTGGAGCAGCGACCCACTAAGCTGTGTATCGACAATACAAGAGTTGGCACATAAAAGCACTGCTCCCCCAGCTACTTCAAAAGGCAGAGAGGCCAAGATTGCTTTTAATACTAGAGAAAGGCTCTCCCAGCAGCAACTCTGGAGAAATGGAAAAGTCTTCTATATGTGTATGAAAGCTTTCCTAACAATGAGAGTTTTACCACTTAAATGAACCTTAAACAGAAAATATATGCAACAGGATTTCACTACTCCAAGCATTATTTGAGCATTTTGAATATAAACACAGACATACATTTTTCACACAACAGTACAAGAATGTAGTCTAAAGATGGCCTGTGATTGTCCAATGTTAGGTGTTGTCCATAAAGTGTGGTCCTATCATCAAAGCCAGGTGTGATCAATCACATATTCTAGGAAGAGTGAGCTATGTGATCCTTTGAGAGGACCAACTGTGGGTCGGCCACAAGGTAGAATGAACTATCAGAGTTCATGGGTTGGATCATAATTGATGTTCATTTGGCCTATGAGACATTGTTATTCTTTATACCACAATTTCTCAATAATTAAGTCAGTATAACTATCAGAAATCACTACACAAAACAAATACTGACTAAAAAGAATTACCTATATTAAATAATACATAAAAAGTGAAAATATTTAAAAACACACCAATTAGTAACTGAACAGGGTTAGGGTGCTTTCACACAGTGCATTTTTGGTGCGTTTTTCAATGCATTTTTTGTACAGGAAGGTACAGCAATTAATGCTGTGCATTGCTGCACAAAAATCGCGGCAAAAATCGCGGTAATTACAGCGAATTTACCGCGATTTTTGTGCAGTAATGTACAGCATTAATTGCTGTTTCTTCCTGCACAAACAAAATGCATTGAAAAACGCACCAAAAACGCACCGTGTGAAAGCACCCTTACACAGAAGCCAATAAAACAGATATGGATGGGTGCAGATTTCATTAAAATAAAACAAAATGTAATATTGTAATTAGACTGTTCATGATATCCACTTATCAAACCATGTTCAATAGTAAGGGGTGATAGTACTCAGGTAATCTAAATCAAGTGACACAAAATATACACCCCAAACACATATGTTAAACTATTATTCTATCGAAACCATGAACAATCTAACCCAATCTCATATACCTGTACTGGCTGCCGTGCATGGACAAAGTCCCGACGCGCGTTTCGCGTAGGCTTGCTCTGGGAACAAGCCAGTACATGAACAGTCTTATTACAATATTATATTTTTTTTTATTTGAATGAAATTTGCACCCATCCATATCTGTTTTATTGGCTTCTGTGTAATCCTGTTCAGTTACTAATTAGTGTGTTTTTAAATATTTTCACTTTTTATGTATTATTTAATAAAAGATAATTCTTTTTAGTCAGTATATGTTTTGTGTAGTGATTGTTATTCTTTAGTTGATGGTTATTCCATTTGATGTCAATGGACATTGTAATAAAAATTCCATTACTCCTTTTTATCAGTACATGCATAAATAGATGAGTCTGTGGCTGTATTGTAATGTACATACATTTTCATTTATACAGCATTAGCAACAAAATAACACTGGTTTTGCCTATCACCTACATTTCTATGTTTTTAAAATATTTGTAAAAGGGGTTTTCCCATCTCACACATTAAAGACATATCGATAGGCTTGGCTATTCCAGGAACTGCCATTAAAATGAATGGGAGGGAGAATTCTGACCACCTTTATGTTCTCAGTAGAGAGTTTCAGGGGTGTTTTTGAGACAATTACATGCATGTCTAGCCTGTCTCCATCTCTAACCATCATCAAGAACTCCAGCTACTTTGATCCTCTGTTTGACTGACCACATGTGTTGCCTATTCGTTCTGTACTGCATGCTTGCACATCATCTGACTATGCTGGGGTTAGCAACCTGGGAGTATCCTGCAGCAAAGTTTAGACTCCTTTGTTTGGCTAAAGGTGAAGACCAGGTGCTCCGTAGACTTCGCATATTTCCAATTCGACACGTGACCTAAGGATCCACCATCTGGATGTATGTAGGTCTTGCAACAATTATGTCACAATTGGGGTCATTTATGAAAAAGTGCTTTTGGGTGTAGATATGACTTACATATGTGGTATTCTTTTGAAGCCCTCTAACTTTTCTACAGTTGAGAAGAAGCTGGCAGAAATACTAGTGCAACTCAAACACTTAGAATATCATTGAAAATTAAAGGGGTTTTCCAGAACTATCTTTTTATTTGTTATAGGGCTCACAAATGTATTATACTGAACCTTGTAATTCATACTGTAATGAGTCTATGGAATATATGGGTTTCTCTATTTGACTTAAATTATTGATATCAATGATCTTTTTAGGGATATTTTAATTTTGTGAGATGCACTAGTGCATAGCAGGAATTCTTCAGCAGGTACTTACAAGAAAATTCAGGCCTTGGGACTGAGTAATACAGCATGTGTGACCACCAGTTATGTGGTAACATTAGGTGGACATTTTATACTATGTAATTATTCAACAACTTTTTAAAAGTCTGCAACTTTCTGTCTCTCCATAAATACAGCTACAGTACAGCTATGCTTCTTTTACAGGTCAAAGCCAAAGTGATCCATAGATGAGCTATCAACAGTGCCACCCATAAGATTTCAAACCACGGTTTCCTTACAGGGGCAGCAATACTGCCCCAATAACGGTGCCTAAGAATTGATAGCTACAATTCACACATAACTAACCCCACCCCCTCTTCTACCTAAGGACACCAACAGTGCCATTATACATATGCTCTTATAACAGATATTTATGTATTCTACCAGGGAGCTGAAGGAATTATTAAATTCTACTGAAAGACAAATAATTCTGTAAATGCAAAATTTTCATTTCCAATCATTACCATTACAGACAGTGTCGGGCTGGGGTGTCTAGAGCCCACCAATGGAATTTTATTCCAGGGGCCCACTAATGGAGTTTATTCAGGGGCCCACCAGTGGATTTAATTCTGTGGGCCCACCCCACAGCCACTATACATGCCTCTTGCTTTTTGCCTCTTTCTTTCTGCCTTTTTGCCTCTACCAAGGACGTATATGGAGTTTAAAAGAAACGTTAGGTCTGCCATGTACCGGGGCCTTTTGGGGGTGTCCCGGTTCCCCTGTCGGCCAGTCCGAGACTGATTACAGACAATGACCACTCAGCAAAGCAATATTCAGTAGTAGTCTGTTTTAGTGAATACTTGCGTTCCTTGTGAAATAACAATTCTGGAGCGTCTTCTCTTATAACTCTGTGTTGTGCTGTTCACTGGTTATTCCTTCTAGAAATGTATTTCTGTATTAGTCAGATGGGTGTTACCATTCCAGTTTTCAAAGGGGCGTGTCCCTGCACACAGTGCCTATCTGAGCATTGATTGGACAATATCAAACTGGGCAGGGACACACTTTAAATTTGTAACACCCAGGTGACTAATTCAGTAACACATTTCTAAAAGGAATAACTGAGGAACTGTACAGCACAGAGTTACAAGAGTATATGATTCAGAATTGCTATTTCACAGGGAACACAAGTACTTACTAAAACAAACATGTCAGGGGATCTCACGGGTCCTCTTTCATCACTTGGCAAATAACACTTTGAAATTGCCAATGATGCTACTTTTTAAAACCCTAAAGATGGCGGTGCACTTTATATAAAAGGGGATACTGCATGAATAAGGAAAATTCCTCCTGACAGAAAGTAGCTTTGGTATAATGAGAGACCTATAAATGGCAGTGACTTCTTCTTTAGCGATAAACACTTGCTGGACTGAAAGGTTCATGTTGTCTCAAACAAAACCAAAAACTTTGAATTATTTAATATTAACAGCTGACTGCAGGTCATTATAAAAGAATGCAACTCACACAACAATGCAAAGCTGAAATATAGTAACCTAATCTTGCTATGGGCTCAGATGAGCTGCACAGCTACTTTCTGACAGTCAGATACATGACTGACTTCCAGAAATACACGTCACCACCAATATCAGATGAAAGACGTCCAGCAATCAGTCTGGAAGCTGCAGCTACCAATAACAAAAAGCATAAATAGCAATATAACAAGGAATAAGCGAGCGGCCAAAAAACATAATAATTATGCACATAAATGTGTAATAGATGCAAGCGCTGGACTCTCACAGAACAATGGATAACTTACTGTACTATGATGATGCTGTTCTAGTATCATTCTTTTTACATATCCATCTGCAATTGGGGATTCCCTGAGCAGTGACTATTAGGATGATCTGGAATTAGGGTTTACACATTAGTAATCCTTCCTGCTGCGAATCCTCACATCTACATGTAAAAGTTAATAAAGCAGCACGGAGCTGACGAGGATCACTTACCTGAACCATGGGGCTGATAGCACAGGCAGTCTGGATGAGTGATGAGATGGGTTAGTGTGACATGTCTTGCAGTGTTGAGCTTCTTGAGGGTATCACACTGTCAAGTGTTTTACTCTGAGGAGGGAGGAGCTGGACTGCCTTCTACTAATCCAGACATCATTACTGAAAACTATCACTGCCCTTCTGCCCTGGCCACTGAGATCACCAACACAGCTCTATCAGTTACAGCATATAGCAAAGGCTAGGACCACGACACATCCCTGCACAGAAAATATACAAGTCTGACATATGGCAGATGGGAGCTGTGATGTGTAGTAACACAATCCGCTATCTCCACTGTTTAGGAATGGCCAGGATGACATACACAGGTTTATCATTACACTTCTGACTCATTTTTGAGATGGTTAGCAAATTCTTTACAGCCTGCTTACACCACTTGGGGCTTTTCAAGATATTGCAGTCTCCCCAGTCCCAATCTGGATGCACCAATGGAGATGTAAGGACCCAGAGCCTAGATGGAGGAGTCTGGGTGAAAACATGTACACCTCCTATCCTCTAACGGTGCCACCTATAGGAGGGGTCGCCATGCATGCACAAGTTCCTGTCAACTGATATTCATTGGCCCCAAAGACTAGTGGTCAAATACCACTTCTCTGCTAGTTTGCTTACACCATTCCTATTCTAGACTAATGTAGGTATTAATTTAGGTATTAAGACCCAAAGCCAGATTAAGGTGAATTGAGGAATTTGGGCAAAAATCAAAACAAATCACACCAAACCCGCTATCACAACAACATATATGAGAGGTTGCGGTAGATGCAAATGTCCACTGATAACTATCACCCACACGTTTGAGTGGTGAAATCTATACCTATTCTCAGCAATATAGATTCACCGAATGGTCATCAGGCAGACTGTGTAGTGGAGGGATCTTAGATCCCAAAGATTGTGGATGGTGCTCTCTCTTAGGGGCCGTTTACACGGCAATGGACAAATACCGGTCGGTTTATCCGACTGGTATTTGTCCTGTTTTTGTGCCGTGCACACGGCCGCAGGGAGACGGCTTTTCTCCACGGCTGGCGGAGAAAAGCCCTCCTCCTTCACATAGACATGTTCATATTCCGTCTGAAAATCGGACAGAAGAATGAACATGTTCTAGATTTCTCGGACTGCCGGTGGTCTGAAAAACCGCCGGGCGGAAAATCCGTGCAGTAGGGACCACTGCATGAATTTTCCATAGAGGCCTGTGTAAAAGCTTTTCAGCCGGTTTGCAGCCGGTTTTCAAAACCGAGGATCGGCTGAAAAACCGTGTAGTGGGGAGAGGCCCTTACTCTATTTTAATTTTTCAATGAATGAAGATATCTGACGCTTGTTTTTCATGGGACTTGGAGTTTTCATGGGTTACATAAAGGGGCGTAACTACCGGGGTAGCAGGGGTAGCAGTTGCCCCGGGGCCCGTGCGCTTAGGGGGGCCTGCGCCCGGGGCAGCTGCTACCGCGTCCGCTACCCTGGTAATGCCGCTCCTGAGTCCGCCGGCAGTGAACTTAACAGTTCACTGCGGCGGGCGGGGAGCTGTGGGGCCCGGCGCATCCCGCCTCTGAACGCCCGGGCCCTCTGGCCCGAGCGTTCAGAGGCAGCACAGCCAGGGGGTAGCAGAATGGAGCGCCGATCGCTCCGCTCTGCTACTTCCCCTGCCGGCCCTCTGTGATCACGTGGGCGCGCGCGGTGACGTCACATCACCGCGCCACCCCCGCGGAGCACAGAAGCTGCAGAGAGACTGCCGCGCGGCGCATCAGGGGAGCGTGGACCGAGGTAAGTAAGGGATTTCTTATTTTACTTGCCCCTAAGCCTGCCTGTAAAAACCCCCCTGTATAAAGCCCCCCTAAGCCTGCCTGTATAAACCCCCCTGTATAAAGACCCTCTAAGCCTGCCTGTATAAACCCCCTGTATAAAGCCCCCCCCTAAGCCTGCCTGTATAAACCCCCGCCTAAGCCTGCCTGTATAACCCCCCCTGTACAGTGCCCCCCCTAAGCCTGACTGTATAAACCCCCCCTAAGCCTGCCTGTATAAAGCCCCCCTAAGCCTGCCTGTATAAACCCCCCTGTATAAAGCCCCCCCTAAGCCTGCCTGTATAAAGCCCCCCTAAGCCTGCCTGTATACACCTAAGCCTGCCTGTATACCTCTAAGCCTGCCTGTATACACCTAAGCCTGCCTGTATAAATTCCCCTAAGCCTGCCTGTATACCCTCTAAGCCTGCCTGTATACCCCCTAAGCCTGCCTGTATACCCCCTAAGCCTGCCTATATACCCCCTAAGCCTGCCTGTATACCCCTAAGCCTGCCTGTATGAAGCCCCCCTGTATAAAGCCCCCTAAGCCTGCCTATATACCCTCTAAGCCTGCCTGTATACCCTCTAAGCCTGCCTGTATACCCCTAAGCCTGCCTGTATAAAGCCCCCTAAGCCTGCCTGTATACCCCCTGTATAAAGCCCCCTAAGCCTGCCTGTATACCCCCTAAGCCTGCCTGTATACCCATAAGCCTGCCTGTATAAAGCCCCCTAAGCCTGCCTGTATACCCTCTAAGCCTGCCTGTATACCCCTAAGCCTGCCTGTATACCCCTAAGCCTGCCTGTATAAATTCCCCTAAGCCTGCCTGTATACCCTCTAAGCCTGCCTGTATACCCCCTAAGCCTGCCTGTATACCCTCTAAGCCTGCCTGTATACCCCTAAGCCTGCCTTTATACCCCCCCAGCCTGCCTTTATACCCCCTAGCCTGCCTTTATACCCCCCTAGCCTGCCTTTATACCCCCTAGCCTGCCTTTATAGCCCCCCTACCCTGCCTAGATAGCCCCCCTAGCCTGCCTGCCTAGATACCCCCCAGCCTGCCTATATAGCCCCCTAAAGGCTGCCTATATAGCTCTGTCTGCCTGCCTGAATAGCCCTATAGCTACCGTGAAGCCTGCCTGCCTATATAGCCCCTATAGCCCCCTAAAGCTTGCCTACCTACTTATATGGGGCCCCTTAAGCTACCTAAACCCTACCTATATGGCCCCTATAGCCCACCTAACCCCTGTCTTCCTGTATGGCTCCCTATAGCTACCTACACCCTGCTTGCCTATATGGGCACTCTATTGGCTACCTAAACCTTGCCTATTTGGGGCACCATATAGCCTATCTAAACTCTGTTTGCCTAAATGGACCCCATATAGCTAGGGGGGCAGGTGCTGGAAAAGTCAGGATTCTAAGATATTTGTGTCTAAATCTGCAGGGACAAGGGGTCGGGAGATGTCATCATGAAGGTCTGGACCAGATGCAGAACAAAGGGGAAAGTCAACGACCCATCAGAGAAACGTCACCTGTGAATCACAAGATGTAACTACACTGTAATCACATATGTCTGCAGAGCCTGTGTACACTGGTGTCTACCACTATATGGTCACTGTATGGAGGTAATATACAGTCTGAAGAGCCTGTGTACACTGGTATATACCACTATATGGTCACTGTATGGGGGTAATATACAGTCTGCAGAGCCTGTGTACACTGGTGTCTACCACTATATGGTCACTGTATGGAGGTAATATACAATCTGCATAGCCTGTGCACACTAGTATATACCACTATATGGTCACTATATGGCGGTACTATTGGTCTTTGTGTACTGATCAGTAATAGTGTAGGGTTATTATTCAGTCACTTTGTGGTCATGTTCTGGCGGTATAATCAGGTCCATATGTAGTAGTGTTATTGATAATATTAGTCTTGGTATAGTGGATTTGTTTGGTAGCAGTATGATGGTGATATGTATGGTGAGGTATTTGCCCCTTGTATTATCTACATTATCTAACAGCATGTCCTGGTACATGGTCGTGGTCAGGGAGGTGGGCGAGGGGGGGGGGGGGGCATCCAAAAGTTTGCTTGGGGGCCCTGGCTTTTCTAGTTACGCCCCTGGTTGCATATAACTTTTTTTTTTATGTTTTTGGGAAGCAAGATGAGCAGAAAACAGCTCTGACTTTTTTCTTTATGGGATCACTGTGCTGGTTAAATAACCTAGCAATTTTTTTTATCATATGTGCCCTACAAATACTACAATACTAATGCTAAAAAGGTGCAAAATGAGTGATTAACTGAGCAGAAAAATTGAGACAAAAAATAAACATACTTGATTATTCATAAAGAGGATGATAATAAGAGCCCATGTTAATCCCTTTCCCCTCCCCCTGTATCAGAGATATTTGCAGTCGTGCAAGGACAGAAGGATGATTACAGATCTTCTTTCCACTCCTTGTATACTTCCTGTTTTCCCTCTGCTACACTTCCCCTCAAATGCTCTAAGATTTAAAGGGGTTGTCTCACTACAAGAATTGATTTTTATGTTAAAGATCTTGCAAAAACATGTCACTTTGCAATATATGTCCATTAGCAGTGTCCCACCTATTCTGAGATATCCCCTCTTGTATGAACTGCATCAGGTCCTCAGGTCGCTATAGCTACAGACCTGTTTAATCTATCCTGATAGGCTGCCAGCACTGGTTGCTTTAGCTACAGACCTGGCTTCTACTGCAGCCTAGTGGAAGCCAGTAAAACAAGCCCTGAATTCAAAATGAAAACAAGAAAACAGGACAAATCAATGTAGTGAGACAACCCCTTTAAAAGAGTATTCTCATCTAAGGGAATGTTCACACGGCTTAATTTGCTGCATAGTTCGGCGTACATTTCGCCACGTATTGCGCTTGATACGCAGCGAGATGCACGCCGCACTTAATGTAATCCATAGCTCTCATAGAGAACTATGGATAACTATGAAAACATAACATGTCAGTTATTTGCAGCGATTACGCGCCGCAAGTAATGCATGTCAATGAGACGCCTTGTCCCCACCCCCCCCCCCCCCCCCCCCCCCCCTCTCGTGCTTTGGGAATACGCGCTGATCAGAGTGACTCCCAAAACACCCGCCATAATTTCGGCACGTACTGTACGTGCCGCAATTACGCCGTGGTTCATTACCCTAAGACAATTACAGTTTATGCTTCTCTGGGACCCGTACTCTCCGCTCATTTCAGTGGGTGTTCAGAGTACAGACAAGCACGCCTCTCAGCTGTACTCAGAACAGTCACAGAACAGAGAAAGACAAGCATGTGTGGTCACCTCTCTGGAAGCACAGATTAGTTTGGGGGCTTGTTTTTGATAGAGGTGCGGGTTTCAGAGGTGGGACCCGCACCTGTCAGATATTTATGAGATATTGTGTGGATACACCACAAATGTTTGAGATCGGACAACCTCTTTAAGTGAGAGCTGCAAGTATATGCCAATTACAGTTTAACCTGCTCTAACCAAGGCTAGATCTAAATTGTCCTACATTTTGACTTAACTTTCACGCAGCGCAGTTTTGGTGCAGTTTTAACTGCTCTTCAATTATACTGCCTTTATTACCAGCAAGCTTCTTTTAGTTGTTTAAATTGTTCAGAAAGGAGTTTCAAGTAAGTAATCAGTTACTGTATTTGAAGTCTTGTGGATTACAAACACATTGATTACTCAATTCCCAAACAGTTTAGATAAGTGCAAACAGTTTGCTGGTAATAAAGGCACATAATTGGAGTGCAGTTAAAACTGCACCAAAACTGTGCTGTGTGAAAGCACCCTAAGGGCATTTTCCCACTGCACGGGTTTTCGGTCGTTTTTTCAGGCGGTTTGCAATTTTGAAGGCCGCCTGAAAAACCGGCCAAAAATTAGCAAAAATGGTGCTCTATGGAAAACCCATGCAACAGTCCGTCCAGTGGTTTTCCGCCCGCGGTCCGCCCGCAAAACATTCTACAAGCACATTCTTACGTCCGGTTTTCGGACGGAATCTGTGCAAGTGAATGTGAAGGGGGAGGGCTTTTCTCTGCTTATCGCGGAGAAAAGCTGTCCCCCTCCCCTGCGGCTGTGGGGACGGCTGCAAAACAGGACAAATACCGGTCGGATAAACCGACCGGTATTTGTCCCTTACCATGTGAACGCACCCTAAGGCAATGTTCACACGGCTTATTTGGGCGCGGATTGGAGCCGTACTGCGCGACGTATTTGCGCTGCAATACGGCTCCAATCCGTCCCAGTCACTACGGTAAAACCACAGTTCTCATAGAGAACTATGGATTCCGTCTCTCCTCCCCGCTCGCACAATACGCCGAGGTGGGAGAAAGTGACATGTGAATTATTTACGGCGCGTACGCGCCGTAGATAATGACAGTCTATGGGGCCGGCGAGCTGCTGGCCCTCCGCCTCGCTGGACGGCTGCCGCCGAAATTGCGGGGCGAAATCCATCCCCACAATTACGCCGGCAATAAGCCGTGTGAACGGGGCCTAAGAATTAGTCCCAAACTGCAATTGTAGCTGTGAGCTAGCCTGAGCTAAATCCTTTAGAATCGCTACCTCTCTGCTTGAGGTCTGCTCAGGAGAAGCAGCGATGCACTTTCCCACAGACCTCAGAATAAGCATTGAAGGAGATAAAATGCTGTGCTTTAAATCTAGGTGCACAAACTGCCGCCTGGGGGACACAAGTATTAATGGGGCATTTATGTCACTTTTACAAGATACACCATAAATGTCTGCTCAACATGCCCCTGGGATTTGGCGCCTCTCCTCCTTTTTGCCATTACCTGACCTTCTGTCAACTTAAGGTAAAGTATTGTCAGTTCTTCACTTATACCTTATAGTATATATATATACATGCACTAGCACTTTGGGAGATATGTATGATTGGGTTTTTTACCCTTTTCTGGTCTAAAGTGCACCTAAGTGAGCCGGCTACGATGTCTAATATACCTAATGAATGTGTTAGGTGGATTGTTCCTAAGACACTTTTTAATGCACCTAACATGAAGAGGTGTTCTGGGGACGTTTCGCACCAAACTCGTAATATTAGACACATATATGAATGGGGATCGGGAAAACTAGGCGCATTACTGCTCAAACATGCAGACCTATTTCACTGTGGTATGCCTGAGACTAAGGAGTCGAAGTGGAGCTGGATTTGCAATTAGGGCAAAAAATGTCCCTTATTTCTCAACTTACACCAGTAAAATAATAAAAAGTGATTTATGATAATTATCAAACTATATAAAATTACATTATTTAAATTTAATAAAATATATAAAAATATTATAAAAATATTCCAAAAATATAAAAATATCTAAAACTAGTTTTAAATTAAATAACCCACTGATGATGATATTCAGATTTTTAATTTTTTTTATTTTTACTACATTAAATTTGAAATTTACTTTTGCTGCTATTACCCTTTATTTTACATATAGCAAGAGCCAGCACAGCACAGGGGGGAGAAAGTGACATGCACATTATTTACGGCGCGTACGCGCCGTAGATAATGCATTGTCTATGGGGGGGAGCGCCGCCCCGCCGCGCCCCGGCCCCGCCCCCGTCCCGCCCCTTATTAAAGCCGGATTTGTGAGCGAAATACGGCTCACAAATCCGTCGGGAAAAAAGCCGTGTGAACACGGCCTAATTGTGTTTTTATTGCCCTAATTTCTCTATAGGTGTTATGCCAAATAGAGAGTAAAAGGGTGGAGAGGTGGCCAAACATACATTCTCCATTGTTGGGAATTGTGAAATGTTCAGCCATAACCCAGATAGCCATATGTATGTGCAGACACAATTAGCCTCATGCATCAAAACTATCTAACAGTAAGATGGTGTTTCTTGCCCATAGCAACCAATCAGAGATCAACTTTCACTGTTCCAGAGTAGTATACTAGATGAAAGGTGAGATATGATTGGTTGCTATGAGCAACAGAGAAAGTTTTAGGGCATGGTCACTTGGCGTATTGGATATGTATTTATAATACGTAAAATGTATTGTGTTAAACGTATCCAAAACATACCATCAAGTATGCTACATTTTTTAATACATTTTCTGGACTGCAAAAACATATCCGTATTTCTTCTATGGGCTTTTCAATGCATAAAACGGATCAAGAATTGACATGTCAATCCTTTGAACGCATCCATTTTACGCAATGCAAAAACCTATGTAAAACAACGTGGCTATCCAAAATGGCTATTGAAAAAGACCAGCCATAGAATAGCACAGGTTCAAACATCTGATCTCCTTAGAATCAAAGAACCTATGAAATGTGATAATGAAAAGATCACTTTCACGACTACGTTTAGCCCCCAGTTCAATAAAATTTGTAACATCATTAGAAAATATCTTCCTTTAATTGGAGATTTTAACAACATTAAACAAAACACATCATTACAAGATATTCGCTTTGTGTCTAGGCGAGGACGCACTTTGAGAACTATGTTATCTCCGAGTGCGTTTTCTTTGAGAAAGTGCCAGTCAATTATTCTTGGCTAACTACGAAGGGCATGTACAAATGCGGGCATTCTAAGTGCATCACCTGCAACCATGTTTCGATATCAAAAGAGTTTTATCCTATATCGCAAGATACAAAGTATAAGATGATGTCATACATTAACTGCAATACGCGGTGGGTGATATATTTGATTACATGTAAGGCATGCTGCAAACAATATGTAGGGTGTACATCTTGCCCATTGAAAACCCGCATTCGCAGACACATGTCGGATGCCAGAAAAACCCTTAACGTTGGAGTCTCCATGGTGTCTAAACATTTTCACGAGGTTCACTCAGGGGACACCACTGATCTCATTTTTCAGGGAATTGAAAGGGTAAAAAAACCTATGAGAGGCGGCGACTTCAGGAAAGCACGAGAAGCCTGGTAGATTTTTAAATTGGGCACCAGGTTTCCAGAAGGCTTAAATAAAAGATGATCTCATAAGCCAATATTAACATAGTATTTTCATTGCTTTTATGCATTGTTTGCTTGTTTTATGTATATGATCTTACGTATTTGTGTAGTCCGATCATGTGACGTGCAGTCATGTGATAGAGGGTTGGACTGAATAAAGTTGGGATCATCATTGTTTCATAGTGCCATGATTAAGGAGCTTTGGCTCTGAAACGCGTCGACCAGATGCAATCTATTTGATACTATTATGCTACTTTTTTAAATGTTTTCAATAAACTTTGGAACCTTTTTTCTACCAAACCTACGAGTGGTGTGACGCTGGACCTTCCTTCCTTCCTTACTTAAAGACCAGGTGAGCTGACCAAGAAACCAAGTTTTGTTTTGAATGTAAAACCTGTATTGACGGAACGACAATATTTTATACTGAAATCAATGTAACCATACTTGAACACTGTTAAATATGTATTGGGGGTCTGTTTTTCAGTACCTAAAAAGGTACCCAAAAACGTATTTAATAAACACTGTATGAACATACCCTTAGGGTATATTCACATGATGTACCACGGCGTGTACAGTACGCACCGCAGTACATCATGTCTTTCGGGAGCTCGCGCTATTACACGCCTACTCCCACGACATGGGGGGCCAGCAGCCCTTCGGCCTCATTGACATTCAATATGCAGCGCATATTCGCCACAAGTAATTGACAAGTCACTTATCTCCTAGCACGGACAATCCGATCGGATTGTACGAGTGGGGAGAGGAGGCGTAATCCATAGTTCTTTATGAGAACTATGGATTACCGTAATTTTGGCGCGCATCTCACTTGTATTAGAATGCAAATATGCAGCAAAATGCGTGCCGAAATTACCCCATGTGAACATACCCTAACTGTTAGATTGTTTTGATAAATGACACCCATTGTCTACCCTTTCCTGGGGTGCCAAACTAGAAAGCAGTGGATCCACAGTCTCTCATTGAGTAGCTCAGATTTTTAACCGCCATTTACTGATTATAGTGCTAAATTAAATAAATGCTTTATTTGGTAAAATCCTGATCAAGTTTTAATGCTTCCCTTGTTAGTAGTATAATCTGAAAATGTGGCTCTTGAGTTTGGAATTGTTATGCACCCCTAAATGATCACATTTTTTGGCGGACTAAAACAGGAACAAATTCTTAACATCAGTGTTAGAAGAGGTTACTATATTCAATGTATAAGCAAAGGGTTTGTTTTGTTTTTTAAACTCTTGCCACAGGTTCAGTCGCAAACTCTTTTAGGGTATGTTCACACGGCCTATTTTCAGGCATAATTGCGGGAGTATTTCGCCGCGAATTGCGCCACAATTATGGTAATCCATAGCTCTCATAGAGAACTATGGATTACGCCTCATCCCCCCCGCGTACAATGCGATCGTATTGTATGCGCGGGGAGATAAGTGACATGTCAATTATTAATGGCGATTACACGCCGTGCGTAATTTATGTCATGGGGGCCGGCCGGCTGCCGCCCCCCCCCCCCCATGCTTTGGTAATGCACGCTGATCAGCACGACTCCTAAAACACCCGGGGTATTGCGGCGCGTACTGTACGTGCCGCAATTATGCCGTGTGAACATACCCTTACTGCTAACTCTAAGACTGATGCAAGCAATGGTAGTTTTACTATGAGAGAACGTCAAGAGGAATTAGAGGCTTGATGTTAATCATTGACTCCCCACTAGCCCCATTGACATGCATCACTAGCGGCGCATAATCGCCGCAAATAATTGACATGTCGCTTATCTCTCCGCACGTATAATACGACCGTATTGTACGTGCGGGGGGATAAGAAGATCTCTTATACACTTACAATGTATTACATGCATTGTAGTAGTGTGCCCCAGCCGCATTTTTGAGGCAGCTGAGCAATGCATGCAGTAATGTTAGGTATGATCCCAATCTGAATATTGTAAATACTCCTTCAATAGCTAAATTACAGAAAAAATATGTTGTTACTGGGCTACATGGAATTCAAACTGTATAAGGGTAATAAACAGAAGATAACTCTGGTACAGCACCTGTGCTCCTTTGGAAATACAGATGGAATTCTTTTCCCATTGTTCTTCTCTATTTCCAGAAACTGAAACTGCTCTTAGTTTCTTACATTGCACAAAGCTAGAAACAGAACGTGAAAAAAAAAACATTATCAGAAAAAGCCCCAAAATATAATATATAAAGAACAGATAAGCACATTCCCTGAAAGTGTTTTCCATAGTTATTATATTGTGTCTTCAATCTAATAACAAATCAGGGATGCAAAAAGCCTGTTGGGATTCCACAGTATTATAAAATACTGGTGACTTCTATCAATCCATAGGCAAGCTTAGTGTGACATGTATGAACGAGGCTATGCCAGAATTCTGACGTCTTTTCAGCCCAACATCTAGCACTGCCCCGTTCGCTATATTTATAAAGCACCTGTAATGCGCCTGATTTCAGGGACGTGCGGGAGGCGGGGCGTACTTGAACCGTACAAAGTTATACATTTCTAGCTTCGTTGCAGCAATTCCAGGTGCATTATTGCTGGAACAGGGAAACCACTTTCAAAGTGGTTTACCTGAGCCAGAAGTGACGTCTTAGCTCTAGAATGCCCCTGATTTACGACCTGCAGTGAACCGGATTCATAAATCAGATGCATTCTACACTATTATAATGCGCTTTAAAATTGCCGTCTAAGCACCATCAATCATACATGTCGCCCTTAAACTCGATACCTTCTACTAAAACTAATACTTAGCCTTTGTTATACTGTATATATAAAATCCTAATTTGCATGCTGATTAAAACCATGCAACCGGAGTAACTCCCATGTGTGTATATATATCTAGAGACCTGTCAGTGTAGTACCTATATTAGTATGTCAATACCTATAACTATCATAATTCTCCAGAGTAGTTACAATTTTTCTTAGCTATAGAAAAGTGACTTGCTATCTCAATGCTGCTTTATACTGGTCTCCATGACAACTGTCACTCACTATGCCTGGCAATGCCCACAATGCATTGCGGGGCATGGTGACGTCACAGACAGCCCGGAAGTGTTTCTTACAACACTCCCAGGCTGTCAGGTACCGACACAGCAGCGGCGCAGCAGCACTCTGAAAAGACAGAGGGAGCTCACTCCTTCTGTCGTTCCCTTCGCTTCAGCGACGGTAATACATTGTGGCAGCTAAAGGGTTAATCACCCGCGTATCAGTACATCCATTTATGGGAACGCACATCCTATGTCGGGAAGGGGTTAAACATATAGACACATAAAGACTGTTACTGAATACATTGCTATTCAGTCACTTCCTGCTGTGTCTTATCAGCAGGATAGACCTTGCTCCCCAGTCTCTGATCTTATCTTTCTACTGAGAAAAAACATAACCCTTAGGGTGCATCCCCAGGGCAAGGGACAAATACCGGTTGGTGTATCCGACCGGTATTTGTCCTGTTTTGCAGCCATCCCCACGGCCGCGAGGTGGGGCGGCTTTTCTTCACGATGAATGGAAAAAAGCCCTCCCCCTTCACATTCACTTGCACATATTCCGTCCGAAAACCAGAGAGAAGAATGTGCAAGTACAATGTTCTTCAGGCGGTCCGTGGGCGTAAAAACTGCCGGAAGGTAAACCCATGCAGTGTGGACTGCTGCACAGGTTTTCCGTAGAGCCCCATTGTACTCATTTTCGGCTGTTTTTTCCGACGGTCTGCAACACTGCAAGCTGTCTGACAAACCGTCCGAACACCTGTGCCATGGGGACCTGCCATTAGGGCGCGGCCCCATGGCAGATAGCAAATACCGGTCGGATTATCTGTTTTGCGGCTGTGCACACCCCTCGCATTGAGATGTTCATTGACTGCCCAAAAATTGGGCGGAAGAATTAACATGTTCATTATAAAGTTTGACAGAATGTTTATAGACGGTTTTCAAAACCATCCAAAAACCCCTTTGTGCCATTGTGTAAGGTCTGCAGAGCACATCTATTACATCAGCGGTAACAGAGTCAGCAGTGTGTATTGACACCATGTAAGTTTTTCACTCTTATCAGAAGCTTCCTCTCATGACAAATACAGCTCTGCTAGCTCACATTTATAGCCAGACACCCTACTTGGACAGTGTCATTGTTTTTCACAATCTCTTCATCAGTAATGTCTCTGTAACAGGCTCAGCTAGAATTATGAGCTAGCAGAGATGAAATGTCAGTCACTACTGTAGACCCACATACAGCCTGCACCGGAAGTAGGAACCTGAAGAGTCTGGGGAAATAAAATCAGCTAGATGAGACAACCCCTTTAAGGATATTCTAAACATTTATATCTCATAGTTGCTGCTCCCAGCTTTGGGGACACGATTTAACAGAAAAACTGAGGGGGGAAGGGAGAATAAAATTGTCCACAGCTCTGTCCCTTAAAAAATATAACTGTGCTAAGGAAACAGCTACTGTTGATGGAGTATCAGTGGTAAGACTCACTCCAACCTTCAGACAGGTCCTATGCCATGTCTAGAGAAAACTCCCTTAATAGTAAATTAAAAGTACTAGATTGTCAAGCGTTCCAGATTACTGAATTGCAAAACTTCTAAACTTAAAGGAAACCTGTCACATAGATTATGCCCCCCTTGCTAGAGGACAGAACAAGCTAGTGTCAAGACCTGCTGTTTCCAGGACTCTGTCCCTATATTTGGAAAGATGCCTTGCAGTTTTTATGAGCTATTTACCCGCTCAAAATCTTATTCTGATGCGCAGATGTTAGCCCCCACCCACCAGTATAGCCCGACACACTGAACTTGTATTATCATGCTTTTTACCTAATTTCATAAAGTAATTGGTATAATCAGGTTGAGGTGGGCCCGGGGCTAGCCTAGCGTGGGACGGGTGCTATAAAAAACAGATTTTTTTCATGACTCTCTTTTCTGGCTAGAACTGCAGATATTGAGGCATTATAAATGCTCTAAAACTGCAACATCTCTACAGAAATAGGGTCACACGCGCCCGGGAACAGCGAGGTCTGTCGACTATCTTATGCTGTCCTTAGTAAGGGGGACATAATCTGTGACAGGTTCTCTTTAAAGGGGTGTTCCCATCACAGCAAGTGCTTACATGAGTGCCAATTGCTGTAAAATAAGCAATTGTCCAATAATGAAATTGTTTTTTACAAAATATGTCATGCTTAAGTGAATACCAGCGCCCTTTTTATGCATCTCTTTCTACTTGCTCCTCCTTGTCTTCCTTGGCTACTGACTACCACATGTGTGCTTTCAGCTGGGCGGTAACGCAGAAGTTACTGTGACGTTGCATGTGGATGGATGGGCAGAGATGCCCTTTTTTCACTTTGTGTACTCCTCTCACCTTTTTCCCACCCAGGCCAGGCCCACAGGAAATCTTATTGTCTGAACGGTGGCCTTGACTGCATGGACATTTTAGTGAAGACGTGTGGCCTTACTGCTGAGCTCCTGAATAATCATGTTGGAATCACCTGATCTTAGACCACACCTGTTTTGACTGACATGCTTCTGGGCTTGCTGGAAAAGTACTGTAGGCTACTTCTGAGCTACTGATGACGCCCTCTGCCTCTCTTATCAAGTGCTGATTCCCCTAGAATTTCCTTCCGGAGGTAGAGACGCTGTGTGGGACGCGGCACCGGAGCACAGGGGCAAGGCAAAAAGGGGACTCGTGAGGGTCGGCAGCTGCCTAGCACTGACACTTATATACTGCTGCCACCGAATGTTATTACTGACGGACAAACCGTCGGGCTAAGGTGAAAACATATTGACTGCTGTGCTGCGGTGCCAATTAGGAGGGTGACGAAGCTTACCTCCTCTCACAGCACTGGAAGGAAAAGGCCAAGAATTGGCTGGCAGGAGATAATGTGGGAGCAGAGACTGTGAACTTGACGACTCGCAGCACTGGGAGACCGTGGCAGGAAAGATTACAGTAAAAACATCTCCAGCAATAAGCTAATCATAGGGGGAGGAAGGAGACCCCAGGAGGGAATTGGTGGAGGCGTTAGTAGCAGAGGACATAATATCTCCCTGGGGAGGCTTTCCAAGCTGTGATTCTTTTGGCGCCATCAACTGTCATAGAATTGGCACCCACGGGTGGATGGAAAAGGGCGCGAAAAGTTCCTGGGTCCCCAGAGCACTCATCTTGAACTTGCTCTAGCTCACAGCGGCAGGAGGCCTCGCCAGGCTCAGATGTTTTATATACCTGCAGATAAGGATATTAGGAGATCCAGGATCCTTCATAGCCTTATCTCACTCTGTTGCTTGCCATATAGCAAAGCTCTCTATATATACCCGTCTCTCGTAAAATAATATGGTGACTTTGAAACACATGTCTTCAGCTTGCTCTGAACTTCCTGTTCAGGAGTCTTCTGCTCCATTTATACAGTCTTGCGTAGATGGTTAGCTACCTCTTTCTGTACTCCAGTATATTTGCCATCTCTGCTATCTTCCTCATATGGATCTCACTATAAGTTAAATGCGCCGGAGAATGCCCGATCTCATGGGAGTTAAATCTCTAAGTCATAAGGCTATCCAAGTCTTATTGCCAATAATTTAGACTGCTACTGACCCCTGTCCTGGCGCAACTTCTGAACTACAACTTGCTGCTCTTGTAGCTTCTATACTGCTGGTGGCTTTGTTTTTGGATGTGGTGTTTGTCTGACAACTGGGACTCTACTGCCCATAAGTTTTTCCTCTCCTGCTCCTCTGCATGTGATCAATCTTCTCGTGTAGGAACGGTATAATTATTCATTGTGCTGTATATGCTATTGATATATACTGTCACACGGTTTAAGTCATCCTTGGGACTCAGATTCTACCTCCACTTATTATATCATCTAAGACTTTTGGTGCAAAAGACCCAGTTACAGCGTGTTCTTAATTCTCAACATACCATAAATTTGCTGAGGGTGGTAACCTGCACTTGGCGGAATTGTATAACTATACTTTTACATCCTATAATCCTTTGTTGCTGTTCTAAATTTAATTTAGGACTGTCCCAGCCTATTGGAACTTCAATAACGGTTGTATTTCTGTCAAATTTATAAAGTAATCCCGACCTGAAGCCCTTGTTTTCCCCTGATCTCTATGATAATACCATAATGCCTGTCATTGCCACTTTAGACGTGTCTGGTCCAATCCCACGTATGGGTAGGAATAGGATCTACAGCGCCTAGCTGCTACCCGCACAAAAGCAACCTCAATGGACATACGTATGAGTCAAAACTGAGGATCCCTCTCAATTGAATCATCACACACCAAAATGGTGCTTTGATAACTGAATAAATCATGGCGGCACATCTTGCAAACTGCCAGGACTGCGTTAACAATAAAATTGATAATCTACAAAAATGGACGTTAAACTGCACCCCCATCTTTTTTTTCAGTTATGATATGGATCAGATCATGAAAGAGCTTAGAGCGGCTGAACGCAGAATAGTGCGAGTGGAGGACACTTCGAGTCTGAAGCCAGGAAATCCATTTCATACGATACTCAGCAGCAGAGTAATAAATTCTACAAGCTACGGGCAGAGGACAGCTGAAATTCGCAGCTGACGTAATTAATGTGCGAATGATTTAGTGTCTTGCCAGAAACGACATGTGGAGGGCTCTCTCCACCAAGAAGATGTTTGTATTGGGCAGCAGTTAACTCAAGGAAAATCTTTGGCCCCTATTGAATTTTCATCCAGTTTTGTGTTGAGCGAGGCCCACCGTAACGCCCGGACAAATCTGTTGGCCTCCGGGTGATCCACACTCGTCCCTTTTTCTTCTTGTAAGCTCCTTATTTATAGAGACAGAGAATCCTATACTTTCTGCTGGCTAGAAGAACAAGGGGAAACATTACCTACGAAGAATAACAAGTTGTCTCTTTCTAACCGGATTTCTAAATTCGTGAGGGGCAGAGAGAAGGCGGCATATTCAGTTCATGTCCGACTCGCTGTGGGAGTCGGGAATCAGGTACGCCTATGTTATACTCCCACTCCGGACTGAGTTCAGCACCGAGACCGTCACGTTCTTCTTTGCAACACTGAAGAAGCATCGGAGTGGCTGCGACTAGGCGGTGGTCGCGGACCGGCGCTGACATGAGTATCAGAGTACCCCTAGTAATGTGGACTCACTTTGGGAAAAGCTTATTGCATTTCTGTGTTTCTCGTTCTATGCCAGCGTTGCCTTAATATTTTCCTCATGTTTACCTGTATTTGTCGTTCTTAATGGGGGTCCTTTCTCTCATAGGAGCGGAATAACTGGATTTCTTCACAGGTTTTTTCTTTTTTTTTCTAATATGACGGCAACAGTTTTTCCGTGCCTTCTGTGTGCCTCTTTTTTTGCACTAGTCACAGGTTCAATTCGCACCTTGACGATCGCTTTAACTATTTCTTGTTTTTTAACAGTTTAGATATGTTAGGGATTGTAGCTCGGGCAGGTTGGGTGGCTTGAGCAGGGTGGGGAGGTGGCTGATTTCATGTGCACGGTTGGGCCGAAGTTGGGAGTCTGGTGCTTTTTGTCTGGTGTGAATGGTTAGTGTGTGTGAGTCGCGTCTCTGGTCACTGTTTAACTGTGTGGGTGGTATTTTCGGGTCCTCATATTGCGATGGGCGTGATTGCTAAAATATTGTCCTGGAATGTACGGGGGTTATCAACTGCAATTTAGAAAAGAGACATACTTGGTTTTGACTATGTTAAAACTCATAACTCCTGTATTCGCTTTTTTTTCAAGAACACGCCATCTTAGGGGTGGCAAAAAAATCCCTAGCGCTGAAGTAGGCCTTGAGATAGGGATGGCCAACCACAAGCGCGTGTAACTCTAATTATTGCCCGCGGGCGAGCCTCATCGGTTATGGATAGCAAGTCTCTACCATTTCAATTACACAAGGCTCTGATATGATCCATCGGGGAGATATGTTATTCTACATGCAAAATTGTGGGGTTCTGATTTTCTTATAGGTGGAATTTATGTTCCCGCCTCCATTTGCAGGGGGATTCTGGATGCCCTGATGGCAAAGGTCCTCGCAAAATATCCAGGGGACACCGCTGCTCCTACTGGGGGCGACTTCTAACGCCAGTTAGATCGAGTCATGGACCGTCTCCGACCCCCAGTTAAGCATAATAGAAACTCAAGGAATGGGCTGATACAACATGGCCTGGTAGAGGGCATGGAGATGGTGCCATCACCGGGAGAGGCAAAATTCTATTGTCTTTAAAAGGCTCATATATTCCTCTCATCATTCCGACTAGAGATTTTTCTTCGGCACTTGTGTCAAGTAGGAGATATTGAATTATGTGCATATCGAACTGGCGTAATACCTACCTCGTGGGATTCTAGATCAGGCACCTTTGAAACTGATTAGATATAGACTCACCAGCGAGGGACTCGTGAGGTTATGGAGGTTAAATCCAGGTGGCTTGAGGTGCCCTTAAAAGTACTGGCCTGCATGCGCGAGAGGCAGTAGAGGACATACTGGAGTATAAATGAGGGATCGTAAGAACCCGCTCTGGTGGAATGGGATGCCTCTCGAAGGGTGGTGCTTTAGAGGGGGGGGAATATGCCATAATTGAGCTATTGCTCATACACACAGAGATGATTAAGGGAGAAGGAGAGGGGAATTGGAAGCAAAAGTCTTGAGAAGAGGGAAACGGCATATGTGAGGGACCGTCTCAAGATACTAATGGATAACGATTAGTGGTCAGAGGGGACTATTACGCTGACATCTGACAGAGTACACTCAGATGCGAATTCTCATGCAAAAACAATCAATCTTTGTGGAGGGTATTACATAAATGGTAGAGCATTGGAACTTTTTGACCAGCAGCGGAAACACCCGGTAGGTTTGACTGTAGCTGGCTTAGTGTGGTTGATTGCGGGGGGGCAGTGGTTAGGCGGATCAGGGCAAGATGGTGAAGAGTTTGCTTTATATTATAGTGCGGACTCTATGCCTCCCGAAATTAACTTACACAGATAGGGAAACGTAGCCACTTTGTAGAACAACGGCTTGGATATTACCTGTATCTATCAGTGATGAAGAGACAGAGGAAATTAGCAGCTGATTTATCGGAGAAGAGAGATCAGGGCAGGGCTAGTAGGGAAATTGGACGATCATTAAGAACGCGGGGACCTGTTGGGTGTTCCAAGCGGAATGTATGTAAGACAAGACAAGAGCAACTGGAGTGGTTACAGGCTGGAGAGGATTCAGTGTTTGCCGGCGGCAGATATCTAGCGGATCCCTGCTCACCTTCCTTATCTGAGGGCACAGTTGGATCACAATAGTCCACAAGCCTGCAGACCCCTGGTCAGATGCAGCTCCTCATAGGCCAATTTCCTGCTTAACCTTCGCATGCAAAGATTATGGCGAAAGTTTTGGCTATGAGACATATAAATGGGAGTGATTTCTATCATTGATCGGCAAAGGACCTGTCAGGATTCTATGCCCAAGGGAAAGAACTGCTGACATCTAAGTCTGAGACCGGCCTATTTACCAACACCTGCCATGTTCACCCACTCTAATGCGGGGGGAGTAGAGTATCCGCACTGCTTACTTAGTCAACGAAATAAAAGCTTTTGACTCTGTGATTGGACATAGGTTCATGGGATAATGTTGTCACGCCGGATGGGATTCCTTTAGTTTTATTATTATAAGGATGCTCGCCTTTTGTATTTGCAACCCAACGGCGGAAGAGAGTCAGTCTAATCGGATTGCTTTTCTCTCCCCTTTCCCACTGGAAAGACGGCACATAGGCAGGGGTTTGCCACTCTCACCGCTGCTCTTCGACTCACTATTATGGAACCCTATCATCATTATGATTAATGTGGCATTGACTGGTCATTAGGGGATGGGTTGGTTGCAGGTCTTGAAGGAGCAAAATATCGTTGTATGCGATGGGACATGTTGGTGTATTTGGGAGATCTGTGGAATGTTGCTGGAAGACGGTCGAATACATGAGTGGGAATTATCTCTGTCTTGCCGGGTAGTAAACTGGGGGAAACCAATACTTTTGTATGCTAGATGACATCGAGACCTGAGCTTGGTAACTCTTAGTCTCCCGCCATTTGCAATTGTCTCGCAATTTTATATCTTTGAGTTGAATTATACATGTAAAGATTTTTATCAATTTTGGTGTGCTAAACCTCCAAGCCAGTGTGTGGAGGACAGGTGGCAGTGACGGGCTGGAAGTATGGGCCAACTCCCTCTGTCCTTAAATGGATGGAGGTGCACGTAGTTAATTATGGCTAATATTACCCAAGCTCTTATATATGATACAGTGGCGGCCCAGCGGCGGTTGATTCCCAACGTCGCATTTCAAGCTGTTACGACAAACTGTTTTTCTCTTTTCTATGGGGAGGCGCCACTGCCCTCGTCTGAGCAGGGCCTGACACTTAAAGCCCCACACAATGACCAATAGGTGGGCTTGCATTTCCTGACCTGTATTTTGTCTATTATGAGTAGCGATCCAGTTGAAATTAATTATATTCAAAATGGTTCCGGTGTTAATACGAATGACCCATCTGTGCGTGCTAGAGGCAGCCTTTGATAGGCTCAATTGTAGGAGACTTGCCAATCGCCTTCTTAGAAGAGGACTCATTGCTTCCGACATTGATTTCTACAACCAATGATGAGTGCAGCTGTGTGGTGTGGAAGAATTTTATTCACCCTTACGGACATAGTGGCGAGGACAGTGCTTGGTCCGCGTGTTCCCTTGTGGTTGCTAACAGGAAGATAACTGCCAGAAACTGTAGTAGAGCTGCTCCCCAGGACTATGGTTTCTGGGTCTGCCCCGAGTGACGTGGGATGAATACCATAGACGCAATTGTATAAGATGGGGTTATTTCTTGATTTTTGAGAGAGCAGCTCAGTTTGACCTACTAGGGGATCCTTTTTTTCGATACTACAGTCTAAGGGCATGGTTGTGATGGCGCAGTGGCGGGAGTTTTGGGGGGATAATTGTTAGTCAGCTTGATACGGATACTTAGAGGCCATTTGAGACGGGTTCTCGCCTTAAGAAGCGTTTGCTTCAGTCTAGACACAAGCTGTTATGGTGTCTGTCAGGTCTCCCTTGGCGGTCTCCTTCGAAAGGTGGCAGCGTGGCAGGAAGGAGAAGTGCCCAGTCTTACCTCAAATGATGCGCTCTCTGAGCTCGAGGACCTCTTTGGCGTCAATTCTCAGAGTTTGAGTGCCAAAGGATCAACTGATCCAAATAAGTGGCTCCATAGGGTTTGCATCCCTGTTACACAGTTAGATTATAACCAGGATGCATTGCTGAGTTCCTCCACGGCTTGGCTCCCGGCCTTGTGGGGGCAGAGGATCGAGAGGACACTGTTGAATTTCACGATGAGCCCGTGTGGGTTCTCGGTGATAGTTGTCCTCACAGCCCCGTATGTGCCGATTCTGCTCAAAATATTGGCGGGAAACTTCACTGTTTTATTGATAGGACATACTGGGTTTCCCTTATATGTTGTTCACCTAGAAACAGCCTCTTAGGTCATTGTAGAAGATATAATTCCGGGTAAATCAGACCTGCAACCTTTATCTGCTCTTGCTCTTCTATGCAGGAAAAAACATTCTTTTAAATTGGAAACCAGCCCAAGTCCGCCTACTTTCGAGCAGTTGGAAACAGCTGGTTAATGCGAAACTCACCTAGGTACAAGGAATCACATATGCGCAAATGGCATGCACCATGCGTTTCCATACAAGGTTGGAGCAATTGGAATGAGCTCAAACGATTTTGTGAATGGCAATGGATCGGTGTTAAGGGGGGGCCAGAGACCCCGACCCGACAGTGTGAATGAGATGATGTGTGATGGGTTGTGAATGTCAGGACATGTAGAGGCATGGCATGACTGAAAGCACTCGTGAGGAGAATACTACAATTGATGGGCGACTTATATCTGTTCCTTTTTGTCATTGCTAATTTATACGTAATATAGCATATAAATTATACTTACTGAAACGTGTTTGAATGTATACCTCCTAATCATTATCTGGACACAGCTTGAACTGTCTCGATATGTATAGTTGCTAGTGCGATTCTCCTTGTGAAATTGTATACTCTCTATCACTTTGAAGCGTACTTGTATTGCCCTTCTGTAGACACCATGTGAGAATGTTGGTTTTTGTATTTGTTGTCTATTTGGAATATTGTCTATAATAAAGCCTTAAAAAAAAAAAAAAAAAAAAAAAAAAAAAAACTTATTGTCAGACAGTCTTTGATAAGGCTGCATTACCGGCCACCACTGAAAGCATATAGGGGTGGTCAGTAACTATGGAGACAAGAGAGCAAGCTGAAGTTGCAAAAAAGGCCTGTGTTAGGTAAAGCATACATTTTTTTTAATAACATGCATTTTGAAAATTGTTTACTTTCCAGAAATGTGGCCCTTCCAGCAGCATTTGCTGTAATGGGAATATCCTTACAAGGAAGATAAAATAAAACATTAACATGAATGCTACTACAATTAGAAAGGTCTCACAGTTGGTACTCCTGTGATATTCCAGATTATTATTTAGCTGAATGCCAATAGTGTTAAACTATCGCAATCTTAACATACATGATACTGCTTTAAAAAAGATTCTTTTCTAAATTTTTTTTTTTTTTTACAAATACAATCTTAAGAGATAATGTTAAAACTGTCATTAATTGACAGGTCTTTATTGCATAGTTTTTAACCCCTTAACGACCGCCCGCTGACTTTTGATGTGGGGCATTTCAGGTCATTCTTCTGCAGCGACATCTTTTGACATCGCTGCAGACATCAGGGTTTGTGGCTCCCGGCACTGCAGTAGGGCTGAGAACATAGCTGTACTTCACAGCCCTGTTCCCAGCGCAGCGACTGCAGCCTTTCCCTCGCTCCCCGGCACTTAACCCTTTGATTGCCGCAGTCAGTGGCCGCGGCATAATTAAAGGGCTTTCCCCTGCTCTTTCAGGTGATCGGGTCTCCTGTTGACCCAACAGAGCCTGGGGAACAGCTGCACAGTCAGCACTGGGGACAGAGTGGCCCCAGGCCGGTCTATGTAACAAGCCAGCGATACTAATGCTAATACATTATTAAGTGTAAAAAAAAATGTAAAACAGTTATCCCTTTAAAAAAAAAGTAAAAAACATTAAAAAGTGTAGAAACAATAAATACAATAAATAATAAAATAAAAATAAATATTTAATAAAACATAATGTGCATACACAAAAAAAAAAACTAAACATAATAGATATCTACACGACTGTAATAACCTGTAGAATTAATATAACAACGTATTAAGTGTGAAATGTGAATGGTGTAAAATTGAAAGAAACAAAAAAATGTAAAAAAATTTAAAAAAAAATCTGCACTAATTTTCAATGAACTAAACATTTCCCCCAAAAAGACAATTTGGGTTCGAATAAAAAGGCCTCATAAAACCCTGCGTCAAAAAAAAAATTCTAAAAGTTAAAACCTTGAAACGCAAAAACAAAAATAGAAATTTTTCCCCGCATATTTTTCTTTGGGCAGCCTGTTTGGCCCTGTGAGACGCTATTAGGTAGAGTAAACTTCCCAAATTTCAATAGTGTAGACTGCTTGGGACTCTGAATTCTATAAAGAATTTCTTGGGGACTCCATTTACCTACCGGGGTATTTATGAACAGAAATCAGTATTATTCAAAGACAGTAAAAAAACCCTGAATTTCATGTGAATTTTCTTGTGATCCATTTTTTTAGAAGTTGGTCACAACCTCTCAGTCTAGCAATAGCCTTTCCTTAAATGAAACAACCCCTGGTCCCGGGGCCCCCACACAAGGTAAACCTAAAGGGCTAAGCAAATATGGCGTGGGGGACTTTACAATGCTGCGCTAGGCCTTTTTTCAGGGGGCATTATCGGGGGATTTCTTATTTTCGGGGAAAAAGGGGAGGTGCATTTTTTCTTTTTTTCAGTGACTAGAATTTTGTATAAAGAAAAAATTTATAACTTTTCCAAAAATTACTTACAATTTTTTCATTTCTAAAATCCTGTGTTACGGGTTGGAGTGGACCCTGCCACCCCAAGCGATGACTAAGCCCGCCAGGGGAAAGGGAATCTAAGTAGGTCCTTTTCACCAGAGCCCCCGCAAAGCAGATGGACTTTCGCGGCGGATTACTAAAAAGGTCCCACCCCTATGACTTGCTTGCGGGGGCAGCCGAGGTTTTTGCGTGGTACAAAATCGTCAGGCAGGCTCGAGTCGGACAGGGAAAGGGCAGGACAGGCGGGAATGGTTCGGGTCAAGGGACGGAAGGGGAAGGTACGGTACACAGAAACGGGATAAGACACTTTTTTGGAACGCTTCCTCTCCAGGCACAAGGCACTACGATTTTGGCAAAAAGGGGCGGGGAAGAGGGAGGGCTTAAATAGGGGCCGTGCCCAGTGAGAACCAATCACCGGGGCCCCGTCCCTTTAAATCCCCCGGGAGTGCCGGCGCGCGCCCCAAAGGGGCTGCCCTGCAAAACCCCGGCCGGCAGCAGGGGCGCGCCCAGGGACGGACCCGGGCAGGACGGGTAAGTGCAACCCCTAAACGTGCCGTGGTTCCGCGGGGCCAAAGGGCGGCCGGGGGGACCCCGCCCGGGAAGATTCGCGGCGTTGGGGTGTCCTGCGCCCGCACGAGGGCCAGGGACAAAAACCTAACAGTACCCCCCCCTTTGGCCTCCCCCCCTTTTTTGCCCGCATAAACTTAGATAAGAGACCCCCATCCGGATGTTTTTTCCTCCGGCTCCCACGACCTTTTTCCCCTGGGCCCAAACCCCTTCCAGTCCACCAAAAAAAATCGTCTCCCCCAAACCCTCTTATGGCCAAAAAACCCTTTTATGGGGAAAAAAATTGGTGGGGAACGCTACGGAGACGGGGGAAAACCCCGGACCAGAGAACGGGTTTTTGGGTACCGGCTTTTTAATTTTTTTGGGGGGAACATGGAAGGAGGGGAGCGAGGTCAAGCCCGGACTTGTCCACAGTTTAAGCCCCAGGATTCAAAACCAAAAAATGGGACCCAGTTTTACTGGGGATTTTAAAACGATTATTTGGCAGCACCCACTTTAAAACCCCCCCGGGGGAAAGGAAGGAGGGGGTCTTCTTTTTTTGTCCCCCTTGGGTCTTCATACGGGCCGGCCCGAAGCGGGGCTGGCACGTCTCCCTCCCCCCCCCCCCCCCCCCCCCCCCCCCGACAGCGGTAGGTCAGGACCAATGTCCACAGCAGGGGGCATCGGAGGGGGCAGAGGCATGGAAGGGTGGGGGGGATGCCCACCAAGCAATTGGGGAAGGGGGGTGCCCCACGGAAACAGATCCAGGGGAATTAACAAAATTCTGCCCAAAATAGTAGACTGGACCAGTCATCTTGTTTGGCGAAGTGAATTGGTCGGAGTTTAATTTTCCCTAGGACCTGATTCCCCCCTCTCCACTTGCCCATTGGATTGGGGGTTGGAAACGCAAGAAAAAAGTTCATTTCCCCCACTTGCAGTACGAGAAAGGGGCCCCCTCCCCAAAAAAAACTCGAAAACGAATGGACCCCCGGGGCCCCAAACCCAAATTGTAAGGGGAGCCCATGCAGAGGGAAAATGTTTTTTAAAAAAATTTTGGGCCGACCCGGGGCCAGAAGGAAGGCCCGGCAAGGGAAAAAATGGGGCCTTTTTGGGAAAAAAAATGGTCGGTGACCACCCAAATACTGTTTTAACCTTCAGAGGCGGTAAGTCATTTTAGGAAGTCCATGGCAAAAGGCCCAAGGGACAGCGGGCCCGGGCAGAGGTTGAGTAGTCCGCGGGGGCCCTTTTGGCGAGGTGATTTAAATTGCGGGCACGGGGGTTGCAGGGCCCCCACAAACCCCTTTTTCCCTCGTTAACGGGGGACCAAGGGCCGCCAGTAAAAACCGGGAAATCAACAAAACAAGACATTCGAACCCCCAGGGTGTCCCGGCAATGCGGGAACAGTTAACCCCCTTTTCCCAGGAACCCTAAACCCGGGAGCGCAGCGGCCACAAAAGGGGTCTTCCCTGGGGGACACCTTGGGGGGTTAGTGGGAGCCACAACACAGACTTCCGGGGGAAAAAATTTTTTGGGGGGGCCGCCTCTTCCTCCCCCACAACCCAAGGGGAGGGCACGGGGACCTTTCTTTCCCCCTTTTTCCCCGGGGTTGGAAAAGGGGATAAAGAAAAAGTTGAAACGGGCAAAGAAAAGAGACCTTTTTCCTTGCCCCGAGGATTTTTTTTTTTTTTTTTTTTTTTTTTTTTTAAACCCGTTTTTTGCTGTCTGGAAAAAAAAAAAGGATTTTGTTGGTCATTTTAAGAAAAAATTTAAAACGGGGGGAAACGGGGGCACCCCCTCCAAGGGGGGTGGGGGGGGCCATTCCCTTCTAGGGAAAGTTTAAAAATGGCAAAAAATTTTTCCCGATCCCAAAGGGTATATTTTTCCCTTCTTTTTAAAAAAGGCCGAAAGCCCGGCACCGAGTCTTCCCCTTGGGGACCCCTTTTTTTGGGGGTGGGGCAGGGGCCCATCCCTAGGGCAAAAGGCGTCCCCCATTTCCAGAAAGAAGGGTTTCCTTATCTCCGAAAACCCGCTGGGGAAAGGCAAAATGTGCCCGCCCAAAAACCCCTTGGGAAAAGGCTTTTTTCGGGGGGCCCCGGGGGGGGGGGGGGGGCCACATTTTCCCGGGTTTTGGCATTTTTTTTTAAGAAAAGGGCCACAATTGGGGGGCCCCAAACCCTTTTGAAAAGCGCGGGATAAATTTTCCCGGGTAAAAATTTGGGGAAACCCAGGAAACTTTTGTAATACCCGCAGGCCCAACAGGTCGGGGCCACTGGGGACGGAAAGGAGAGTTTGGGGGGGGTCCATCCGCAGAAAAAATAAACAGAAAAATTATGTACCCAAGGAACGGGGGGGCTGGTCGGTGAAATAGGAAATTTTCCATTTAGCATAAAAGAGGTTCCCTTTTGGCGCGGGGGCGTCTCAAAAACCCGGGCGCACATGTAACGGGTTGGGACCCCCCGGAATCTTGAAATCCCAGGATTTTAAACCAAAGTAACCCAACACAAAACTTTATGGGAAAGGTCTCTAAAAAACCCATTGACAAATTCCTGGAAAACCCCGGGGGGAGCGTTCCCATAACCAAAAGGGTAAATACCCAAAATACTCCATCCCCCATCACAAAATAGGAAGGGCCCGCATCCACTTGGCCCCGGTTTTCCCAAAACCCCCCTTCCAAACCCCGGAGGGAATTTTATAATTGCCCCCCCCCGGCAAGCCCAAAATTTTGGAAAAGCCCTCGGGGGGCCCCCCCGGGAAAAGGGGTAAAAAGATTTCCCCCGTAAATTAAAAAGGCAAAACCCCACAAAAAGGGGATTCTTATATGGGAGCCCTTAAAAAGAACCAGGGTTTGGGCCCAATTTGCACCGGTCCTCAGGAATCCCATCTTTCTTCTCCAAAAAGAAAAATCCCGGGCACCCCCGGGAAAAGTAAAATTTTCCCGAATAAAACCCCTTTTTTTCCGTAAATTTTCTTCTACATGGGCCCCGACATCGACCCCGGAGTTTTGGGGTTAGGGAGAGCGGGTAAAAACCCCTCCCCCGGGGAGGACTAGCCCCGGGGTAGCAGGTCTTGGGGCAATCATATGGCGATAGAGGAAGTGTCTCACTCGTTTCTCGAAAAAATTTTTTTTGGAAGTCCTGATAAGGTTGGGGTAAACCAGGTATGCTTGGGAGAGGACTGGGGGACGGGGGCGCACCCGGGGGGGTGCCAAAAGAAAAACGAGACGGGCAGTCCGGGCCCCAGCGAAAAAACTTCACCCGTCTTCCAACCAGCAAGGGCGTGACGCGTAGCCAAAGGGAAGCCCCATAGAACAGCCGAAAAAGAACGGGGAACACGAAGAACGGTTTCTTTCCCTGTGCGGGGCCTCCCATTTGTAGGACCACGGGTTTTTCAGCCCGGGTAGTGGAGGGAATCGCTTAAATAGTTCACCATGACGAGGAGATGACCAGGGTTGTCTGGGGGACCACAAGAACGATACTTTGGGCACCAAGAAGCATCCATAAAGCTCCCCGCCGATCCGGGAAACCAGGAAAGCCCACATCGGGAACAGATTTCCGGGAAATTGGGGGTAACCAAGCGGCAGCATGACCGTGGAGAGGGATTACTCAACCTAGGGACGCCTTCTCCCACGAACCTATGTGCGTGCGTTTTCCCGGATTGAAGGGGCAACCCCTACGGGGTGTTTGGGCGCCGCAGAGGACACAAATTCTCCTCACGCCCGGGGGGAAGCTCTTGCGGGGACAGGGGGGTACTGTCCACTTGCATGGGCCTCTTCCAAGGCTGCTGGAAAGGGGGCAGTGGGGACGCTGAAAAAACGGCGCAAGACGGGGTAGCCGACGTGTTGGAGCTGGTCGCTTCCCGCGACTCCTCCCGTCTCTCCGAAAAACGATTCTATGCGGGTTTGCCAGATGGAAAACTCCTTAATGACGTCGGGGAGTCCCGGGGGGCGGGGCATCCTATCGGCCGGAGAGGCCCTTCCCTTAACTGGCGCACAAGCAGCATCATTCCACCCAAAATTTAGAGGCTAAGGTGCGAAATTGCACGGCTGTCCCAACGGAGGAGTTCCCCTGCTGTAGGGTTTAATAATGCAGGGGGGGGGTATTCAGCAGAGAGGCGCGGGCAAGGTCCTCGAATGACTTCCGCGGAACTCCTGCAAGAATGTCGCCAGAATTCAGCTGTGGATAGGATCACCGGTCGGTCCCAAAGTGGCGTCGCCCAGCCAGGGCTTTCCCGGTTAGGATGACTGACACGAAGGCCACCTTGACCTTCGGGACGGTGAACTGACCAGCCATGAAGTTCCACGTGGAGAGAACACTGCTGGTGAATGAACCCCCTGCAGCCTTTAGAGTCCCCCTCAACCTTCGTCGGCATGGGACAAGCGGAGTTAGGGCCGGGCAGTGAAGTCCTCCAATGACTGCTGGCTGGCTTGAGCCACGGCCGCCGTTCTGTTGCTGCAGATGGGCCAGGAGCTGCGCATCAAGGAGTCAATTGGTTTTCAGCCTGTTGCGCTTGCTGCGCGATCTGCTTAATTGCTGAGCCCACGGTGGTAGTGAGATCAGAGACGCTAGGTAGAGGCACCTTGGCAGGATCCATGGCCGAATCGAACTGTACGGATGTGGTAGTGGATCCTCTGGACCACACAAGCGATGACGTAAGCCACGCCAGGGAACGGAATCTAAAGTAGGTCCGTTTTTCACCAGAGCCCGCCCCAAAGCGGGATGGACTTGCTGCGGCGGATTACTACACCATGTTTGTCCCAACCCCCTGACGTGACTTGCTTTGCTGGTGGCAGCCGAGGTTGTAAGCGTGTAATCAAAATCGTGAAGCAGGCTCGTATTCGGGGACAGGCAGAAGGTCAGACAGGCGGCAAGTAGTCGTGGTCACGGGAAACGGAGGCATAAGGTACGGTACACCACAACCAGTAAACGGGATAAACCCTTTTGGACACGCTTCCTCTCCAGGCACAAGGCACTATTCATTCGCGGCAAAAGGGCTTGGGGGAAAGAGGCAGGGCTTAAATAGGGTCCGTGCCCGGTGAGAACCAATAAACGGCGCACTATCCCTTAAAATCTCGCCGGCAGTGCCGCGCGCAGAGCGCGAAGACAAGAGGGACGCGCGCTGTGCACACCGTCCTGGGCAGCAGAGCGCGCGCCAATGACAGGACCAGGAGCGTGGACGGAACGTGCGCCCCAGACGAGCCGGGTGATCCGCTGCCCCGAGCGTCGGGCTGCGGCACCGGCCGCAGCAGGAGGTGCTGCGCCGTTGCGGGTGTGCCGTAACACTCTGTTTGCTGTCATTTGATAGAAATTCTTATTGTTCCCCCTGCAGAAGCTAAAAATCTGCCCTGGACATGTGATATACACACAGGTGCACAGCCCATTAGAAGACACAACTCGGATCACTGTATTGTACCTGTTTGTCCATCACATGACCATGGTAGAGTTTTATTTACTCCCTGAAAGTAACAATGTAAATCCCTTTTGAATGACAGCAAGCAGTGATCTTAAAACTGTGAGGAATTAAAGGGTTTTGCCAGGACGTGCTAAGAATCAAATGTAAACAAGCCAGGCATAGCTAAGAGAGAGAGAGACACAGCCAGAGCACAGAGCCATGCATAAGGGATCGTGTGAAATGTTCACTCAAAAAAAATAATCCAAACTACAACTAGTGTATTCTGTATACAAAAAACAACACCGTTTCTCCACGCAGCTTGAAAGCATCTTCATGTTCTCTGTCATCAGATAAAGCGGGATCTACTCAGATAATCACATCTACAACTAGTGGAATCTGTATACAAAAGAACAACATATTTCTACCCAGTGCCTTGAAAGAGCTTCTCCAGCTCCCTTTCATCAGATAGAAGTTGTGTCTCTGGGCGCAAGCCCCGGCCAGCAACTCTCTCAGGTCGTATCTAATAGAAAGCCATTTTAAGTAATTAAGGGCAAAAGTTTTTTAAGGCAGCCTGATAGCCTCCACAACTGCAATTTTGTAATCACATATATTTAGAAAAGTGAATAAATACCCATTTTGGAGGATCCCACGTCAACATTAAATCGTGGCAAAACCCCTTTAATTGGAAAAGTGTATTGAAACTTAAAGTACACAATAAATAAGAAAAATTGCTGAGACAGGAATACCCATTTAATGCCTTAGCTCTGCAGCCAGTTTTGACCTCTATGATAATGCCCCATTTTTCAAATCTGACATGTGTCACGTTATGTGGGAATAACTTTTTAATCCTTTTTTTTCTCGTGACACATTGTACTTTCAGTTAGTAATAAATTTTCAAACTTAAAAAATTTCTGTGTTTAAGACAGATAGTTATACCACATAAAATATTCTATAACATAATAGCATCTATCATATGTGTGCTTTATGTTCACAACATTTTTTAAAATGTCTTTTTATTTTATATGACATTAGGAGGCTTATAAATTTAGTAGTAATTTTCACAATTTCAATCAAATTTGCAGCATCGATTTTTTTTTTTTTTAGGGACCACTCCATTTCTAACGTGGTTTTGAGGGGACTGTATGCTAGACATCCCCATAAGTGACTGCATCTGAAAAACTGCATCTCTTAAAGTATTTGAAATAGCATTTAAAGAGAACCTGTCAAATAGATTATACCCCCCTTGCTGAGGACAGCACAGGTTAGCGACAGACCTGCTGTTTCCAGCGCTGTGTCCCTTATCAGTAAGATACCTGTAGTTTTATGCATGTACCCCTCAAATTCTTATTCTTGATCATGTGTTAGCCCAACCCACCAAAAGCTAAGCCCCGCCCACCTGTCGAGTTATTCACATGTTTCTACCTATTTCATAAGTAATAGTTTTATCAGTTGAGGTGGCTAGGCCTAGCTTCAGATGGGCGGGGTATTTGAAAAAAACTTGACTCTATTGAATGACTCTTTTCTGGCTGAAAAACAGCAGATTTTAGCACTAAATAATCAAAAACTACAGCATTTTTATAGAAAATGGACGACAATCGCTGGAAACAGCAGGTCTGTCACTAGCTTGTGCTGTCCTCAGCAAGGGTGGCATAAACTGTGTGACAGATTCTCTTTAAGAAGTTAATTAACCCTCTAGGTGTTTTTTTTTAGAAATTAAGGCAAAGTGGATGTGAGATTTCAAAACTCCTCTTTTTTCAGATTTTTCAATTTCAATCTATTATTTACTAGAACATAGGGATGTCACCAAGAAAATGCAATCGATTCCCCTAATTTTGCCGTTTTTAAAAATATCCCATATGTGGTCGTAGTGTGATATTTGACTCAAACATAAGCCTAGGTGTAGGATTAGGATTCTCTTTAGGCATCATTACAAGTTCATGAACACCCTAAGGTGCTAAAACTCAATAAACACCCATAAAATGACCTCATTTGGGAAACTAGACCCCTTACAGACGGTCATAATAATATAGCTCTTTGTTTTTTTTCTCCTCCCCTTCCAAGAGCGATAACTTTTTTATTTTTCCATATACATAGACAACTAGGGAGCGTGATTTTTATTACACCCTTCTGAATTGTATAAACACTGTATAAGGATGTTTAAAGAAGGTGGTTTTAATACTTCCTGCCTGGGGTAACAGAAAATTAAACATGGCAGCAATGGAGGCCTTCATAAGGCTTTCAGCCAACATGTTAACATATCGGCATCTCGCTGCCGGGGGTAACCGAACACCACAGTGACAAAAAAGGTGGCGTGGCACTGTTTCTCATTCATTTAGGTGCTATGAAATGGAAAATTACATTTTTTTCCAATCATATGCAGATTTTGGCTGAAAATGTTTCATTTTTACAAGTGAACCTTGAAAAAAGTAACCCAAAACTTGTTACACAATTTCATCCAAGTTCAGCTATACCCTATACATGGGTGCAAACTGCTGTTAGGGTGCAGGACAGGGCATACAAGGGAGAAACCACTATTTGCTTCTTGGAATGCAGATTTTGGTGGGTGCCATTTTGCATTTGCTAAACCCTCAAAGTACCAGAACAAAGTGAAACCTTCCAGAAGTCACCATATTTTGGATTCAACACCCCTCAGGGAACTCATTTAGGGGTCTATTGTGCATCTTGGGCCCAAAGGTGTTTTACAGTTTTTTTATTTTTTTTAATATTGGGCCGTGAAAATGGAATAAAAGCCAGAAAATCCGCCATTGTTTTTGGGATTAATTTTTAAAACATTCGCTGTGCAGTATAAATGACATGATAACTTTGCTAAACGGTCGGTACAACAATATTAATTTTATATATAATTTTATGTTTTATATATAATTTTATGTTTTACTACTTTTACACAATAGACATGCATTTGCAAAACGTCATAGTTTCATAGCCTTATCTTTTTTACTTTTTTGTCTGAAGCTGATTAAGGGGTTGTTTTTTGCGGGATGAGTTGTTGTTTTCATTGGCACCATTTTGAGGTCCATATGACGCTTTCATCACTTTTTAGCAACAATTTTGGGAATCATGATGAACAAAATACAGCAATCCTAGTAGTGTTTTTTATTTGTTTACAGCTGTCACCATGCAGTATAAATAACATGTTCGTTTTACTCTGTTGGTCAATATGATTACAGCGATGCACAATTTATATTAATTTTTATGTTGTAGCACTTTAAAAAAAGGTGTTTTATTGTGTAAAACAATGTTTATGCATTGCTATCTTCTAGTAGCAATAACCTTTCTTTTCCATTTATAGAGCTGTGTAAGGGGTTTTTTATTGGACGAGCTGACTTTTTGATTGGTACCACTTTGACGATTATATGACTTTTGGATAGCTTTTTATTCCATTTAATGTGCTGCGGACACGGACGGGCGTGATGTCATCACAGGCCACCTAGAAGCCGTTGCTAGGTTTCCAGGTTACCATAGAAGCCAACCTGCGATCGCACCATGTGGGGCCAATGAAGACAGAGGTAGCTCCATCCCTCTCTTTCCCTTAGCTGCCAATGTTCTCGAGTGTCCGCGGCATGCAAGGGGTTAATCGGCCAACACCAAAGTTAATTCTGGTTCATAATGAAAAAAAATTTACACATAACTGGTATCACTGCATCCTTAAATGTCAGATCTATTAAAATATAAAATAATTTATCCCATATGCTGAATACCATAGAAGAAAAAAATTCCACATGCCAAAATTGTAGCTTTTTTGGTAAGTTTGCATCCCCAAAAAGTTTTACATGTTTTTCACACTATCTGACATGAAATCAGAGTAAAACTTACCCATTTTAGGTCAATTAGGATTACCACAGATATTAATATTTGTCAAATTCCAGAATAATGAGAGAGAGAAATTTTTAAGGCATTTTTATTACTTTCTGTAAAGTCAAAAGTTTATGTACACTAGGATTACTATGCCTATAAAAAATTTAGGACATCATATGAGGATGTCATGTCTATGGAAGCGACTGATAATTAGAGATACACCTGTGGATGTATTTTAAGTCATACCAGAAACACAACTGGTTTCATCTGTGTGTAAACATCTGGGAAGGTGTAAAGAAATTCAGCCCGAGATATCAGGAATAGAAACTGGTGCTTAGAACAAGTCTTGGATTCATCATTGGTGTGCTAATATCCAGGAACCTGAGAGGTTCCTCGTTCAGCGTAGAAACAATAATATCACAAGTAAACAAGATGTGAATGTCCAGCAACCATGCCGCTCAGGAAGGAGAACCGGTTCTTTGACACAGAGATGAACGTCTTGATCCAACGTGGTGCATATCGACCCAAAGAGACAAAAAGACAAAAACCTTATGAAGGATTGGTGCAAGAAACGGTAATGATTGTGTTCAATTATCCACAATGAAACATATACTGTATTAACATGGTCTGAAAGGCCAATCTGCCAGAAAGAAGACATTACCCCAAAAGAAACATATAAAAGCAAGATTAAGGTTTGTGAATGCACACAGGAACAAAGACCTACATTTTTGGAAACATGTCCTGTGGTCTGACAAAACTAAGATGTAACTGTTTGGCCATAACGACCATCGTTACGATTGGAGGAAAAAGGGAGAAGCTTGGAAGCCTAAGAACACCCTCCCAACTGTGAAACACGTGGGTAGCAGCATCATGTTGTGGGTGTTTGTTTTGCTGCAGGAGGAACAGATGCCACTTCACAAAAAAAAAAATAGATGCACATCAGAGGAAAAGAAGATTGTGTGTCAATATTGAAGCAACCTCTCAAGACTTCAGCCAGGAAGTTAAAGCTTGGTTGGATATGGGTCTTCCAAATGGACAATGACCTGAAGAATACTTCCAAACTGGTTACATAGTAGCTTAAAGATAACCAAGTCAAAGTTTTGGAGTGACCATCACAAAGCCATGATCTAAATCCTATTGAAAATGTATGGGCAGATCTGAAAATGCAAGTGCGAGCAAGGCGACTTACAAACATGGCTCAGTTACACCAGTCCTGTCAGGAGGAATGGGCCAAAATTCCTACCAACTATTGTGAGAAGCTTGTGGAAGGATATTCAAAATGTTTGACCCAAGTCACATATATTCCAACACATAGCACACAGGTTCTGTAGTTAAACACATACCCTAGCAGTGTGTGGTCAGCTTTAGATAAAGTGTGGCCCTGGCTAAAATGAAAATGTGGACTTTTGTAGCAATAATACAATTACATTCAGAATGCTGCAGCATTGAGCTCAGTGCCTTTAGTGGCATTAATAGGCACTTAAATAATCACAAGCCCCAAGGCATAAGTCTATATACATTAATTTAAGCATACAACATAAATCAGTATACCAAGGCCATATATTATTGCCATACAATCATTATATATCATCTTCAGATTCTTACTGAACAAAATGCACTACACCAAGACCAATGGCCCCAAAAATACCACCACATCATGACCACTATTAATGCCACTAGATGGCAATGGGATAATATTGTTTTATTGTAATCATTATACAATGGACAAATAAATTGTCACATAATAACCACTAACATTACATCTGCAAAGTCGCTAAATAATAAAATTACTATAGTGCTAATAAGTAAAAACCCCTATGCACAAACCAATATTACCACAATAAAGCGACAACATAGAAGTAAATACCTGTTCTTGACAAGTATTCTGCAAGCCACTGTTAAGTAACAACCATGAACACTGTTTATAGTGATCCTTCTCACAGTGACTGCTTTTCATACCTCCAAATCCTTCAAACAAACTGCTCTCTCTGTTATACAGTGCCCTCCATGCCCCCATTTATTTTACAGACACTATGGTGTCCAACCCTCCCCCCTGCAATAGACCGCTTCTCATGCTCCTCTTTGTTACATAGACTGCTTTCCATGCCTACATCTTTTTCGATTACTCTCTATGCCCTTGTCCCACAGATTGCTCCATCACGGATTGCTTCTCATACCACTTCCCACAGACTACTCTCCATAGCCTCTCTCTCTCACACTGCTCCTTTTGGACCCCTTCTTTCACAACTGCTCCCTATGCCTCCTTTTTGGATTCTCCTCATAAAGATCACCCTATTTGTCTCCTTCTTGAAGACTGCTCTCATGCCCACTCCCCTCTTGCAGACTGCTTCTCATGATGCTCTCTATCACAGTTTGGTCTTTATGCCATCTCTCTAACAGACTGCACTCCATACCGTCATGTCTCTCATTGACTGCACCATTTGCCCCCCTATCTCTTTCACAGACTGCTTCCCATGTCCCCTTCTTAAAGATTGCTCCCTATGCTTCCCCCTCTCACATAGCTCTTAATAATTGCTCCTCTCAAAGACTCCTCCATACAGACTACTCCTCCTTTCCAAACAGACTGCGCTGCATGGTCCTCTCAGTCACAGACTGCTACACATAGCCCGACCATCTCACACAGACTGCTCCTTATGCCTCCATTTCATAGACTGCCCCCTATTACACATTCTGCTCCCTATGCCTCACACTATCTTCTAGTTTATCCATCTATAGCAAGTAACTGGCCACAAATTGTTTAGCTATCTGTTATTTCCCTGCATTAATCATAGAGATGAATATGGGGAGAGAATAAAGTGGTGTGTGCAGCTCTAACTGAACAGCTACACAATTCATTCTGTGTGAGAGAGAGAGAAATCCATCAGCACTTTGTCCAATCATCAAACTGATTCTGCAGACATCTTCCTTTCTCTTCAGTCCTTTCTGACAGAGCGTCTGCCTGGATCAAGTTACAATGGCCTGTAAGAAGCTATGGCTGCTGTGGTAGAAGGCAGGACCTCCAGGGACACTCATCTTGTGCCCCCACAAATCTCTACCCAACTGCACCTGCAGCAAGCACCTGCCACTAGCCCTGCTCTGGCCCTGCTGAATTTGCATCAGGCTTATTTGTTCAACCCAGAGCAAGTTACAGTACTTGAAGTCATAAACTGATAAGACCATTGAACTCTTAATCAACTACATCTTACAGGATAAAACTGATAACAAAAAAGCATTATAATACACTGAGAAAACTTTTAATTATTAAGTAAGTGGCTAATATGTAAGATTTGCAGAAATGCTATCATTTAAATATTTCTATTGAAATTTTCCAATTTCAGTTTTAATCACATTTAGAATTTTAAATGAAGGAATTTCATAAAACTTAAGGTACAGTATAAGATGGTCAACAGAGACCAATAAATAAAAAAAAAACGACAGTACTTACCTAATACTATGTACAATAAGTTTCAGAGCATAAACTAATGATATTGCTAACCCAGGCAGAAAGGATGATGAAAGCCATGTCTTTTCCTTATTAACACTTAAAGGATCAACCCAGATATATATATATATGCTTGAGAGGATCATATAATTGTATTGGCAATCTATAACCCATGCAGTATAAACACTAATAGTAAGGTTCCACACAATACACAATTTAAAATTTGTAAAGCACATGCCAGCAAAATAATAATATAAAATGCTTAGTTAGTATGTTTTTGGTGAGTTTACTATCAAAGTACTAGACCCAATAATTAATCATTTGTAACTAATTCCTACATTGTGTCTATTCTGTCTCAACATTTTCTAAGCATTGTACCTTTTTTAATGTTTTCTGCAGCCTCAGCTACCAGAAGATATTCATCATATCTACAGATAATAATAGACCAATGTGTGTTAATTTGAACATTTTCACATTTGCAGCAATAGATGAAATAAGTTAATACACACCTTGATACATTTGCTAAAACAAAAAGGTAATGTCACAAAGGTAATCCCCACTTATGCTCAGCACCACTTTATATTTGTCAAGAATATTTTAGATCTAACATCTACATTGTCTGAAAATAAAAGGTTTTTATAAAATAACTCTCTTTAATTTGGAATAAACGGAACTTCAGGATACAAAAGGCACATTTCAAATACATTTTTATGAGGCAGATCTTTAGACTGACTTCTACATGCTAAATTCATGTTGTGAGCTTGCTAGAAAGGTGCTATATACATTCAGGTGCCTACCTGTAAATCGGCACAGCCATCAAAGGAGAGTACCCTGGATCTCCTTGCTTTGGTTAAGTTTTTCCAGTTAAAATGTCTACCTCTCCTCTCTGGAAGTGAGGAGAGTCTTTTCTAAGCATTTTTCTTATTTATTTTATTAATCTATTATTATTCATAATAATATAAACTCTAATTCATTTTAACAGTACAGAATGAAAGACAATAGGGTGGTAAAAGCAGGACAGAGAATTAAATTTACCTTGGTACTTACCAGCCTTTAGCTGGGATGTAAATTTATAGTGACCTACACAACATTCTGTATTTTTTGTTAACTTTTTCTGACTTACATTGTGACTTTTTTCAGAATTGACACTGCTTCTAAAATAAATGTTAATAATAATAATAATAATAATAAAAAAAAAAATAAAAATATCTTCATTGATGCAGAGAAGTATGGTAAATTAGCAAATCAAAAACTATCAGAAGTCCAACTTTTCACACAATATAAAAGTTGCAATTAAGATTATAGATTTCACAAGGATCCTTAGCACTGCAATCATTATTTGTTCACAAAAATATCCATCAGCTATGACCAAGCAAAAGTTTATTGTTAGTCAGTTGCATAAATCCTGGAGATATATAGGACTACAGATTAATTATTGAGTTACCACAGCTCAGAGTTATGTAAAGAACAATTCAAAACCCTGTTCAAGTTTTATATAGCATATTCAGCTTGGAAATTAGGCGACATTTTATATCCATGTCCTGACGTCATATAACCCATGAAAAAAAGTAAAGATGTTACCTTCAGATGTGCAGGATGTCTGAAGCGTAAAAGCGATTGAAGTAGAGTTGTCCCACTTGTTACGCTCAGACTCTTCTGCTCTCCACAGAGCTGCGGGAACATGAAATGCTTACTACAGCTTTATTCTGATGCATGATAAAATGTGTCTATCCATCAAAACCTAATGTGTGCAACAAGATTTTTTTTCGCTCTTCAATAAAAATAAAAAAAAAGTCCCAGTCTAGAACAAGGCTTTTTTCTGACCAGTCAGCTTGGTCTTTTAAAGTTGCTCCAGGATGATGCTCACCATGTGTGGCAGGGTCTCCTGTGGTTTGTTATTTTACTTCAATGGAGGGGGGAGGAACCCAACAAAGCACACTGACCACACTGCATATCAAAATGTAACCATGGAAGCAATTGTCCACTTGTCAGAGCCTCCCAGAAATGATCCGGCCATTCACTTCATTGAATCAATATTGAAGCTTTTAAGATTTATTAGACTAGGGAATGCTAAGTGCAATGTTTTCCACTGCAGTCTTTAGGACTGTCGATTAAACAAATTATTTCCTAGTTATTATGTAGTTGTTACGTAATGTTAACTGACCTCATCTCTTGTTGTCCTTATATTGATTATCTGCCCTATACATGTATACAGCAGCCCCTAAAGTATAATAAGTATAACAAGGATAATCATGACCAATGATGAAAACCTGTAATAAATCCATAATAAACAAACAATAAAAATGAAAAGACAAAATGGCAAATATTTCACAATAAATATTACACATTTATATTTAATAATAATAATAATAAAGTTATTAAATATTACAGAAAAGCATACATACTTTTTGTTACAAGATAAAATAACAGTGAACTATTATGTACTTATTTTTTTCTGTTGCTTATATAACCCATTTTACACAGCTGTACAGAGATTGTCACCACTCACTGTTCCGATTGGGGGGTAACTAGTTCCATAGCTTGGAAAAAACAAAATGAACTTGGGCTTAATTCAAAGATCATTTAGCTTGTTGACATGTTTTTGCAGCGTGATAAGAAAATCAGAGAATCTAGAGGACATTAATACATTAATATCTAGAGAACATAAAAGACCCCAAGCAGATAAAAACTCTGGTCAGATTTCAACCCAGTGCTGAACAGCAATAGTCCTAAACATGACATCAAATTAATATTTCCCAGCTGTCCATTTCAGAACCTGACCATGTCCCTTACAAAGCTACACTGCCTGAAACCTTTCCAGCTGTACATTTAACACAACTTTATAGCAAAGAACATGCTCGCAATTATTTTTTGCCTTTGCTTTATTCTTTCTTTACTTTTTATACCTTATGCGGCAACTATTTAACACTTGGTTTAAGCAAATGTCATGTAAATGTACGATAACATATGAAATTTGATGTCTCTGGATGTTAACAACTTCTAAAACAAAAGGGTAACAGCTGGACAGTCGCCCTCAAGTTACTAGGTCACAGTAGGGGCTTGCAGAAAAACGTGTGCAGAATGAAATCAATGGTGTTACCAGTTGCTTTCATTTTGAAAGCATGAGAAATGAAGCAATTAAATATGATTTAGTTGTGGTGACAATGGTAAAAGCATAGGGTATGAGCTATACAGAAGGTAGCTTGTTCATGATGTAACAATAATACATTTTGTAAAGGATTAATATTTTCTCATCCCAATCACAGCTGTGTGCCTGTGGGCTACGCATCACAAAAGTGAGCTGTTTCTAGACAAACTGATAATACAGTAGGCAGTGGCACATCTAGAGCTTTTGCCACTGGGGGGCGCCCCACCTTCCTGATACAATGGGCAAGAAGGGCTAATGGTGTGCCCTCCACTGCTTAGGCAGAGGAATCTCACCTCAGCAGTGTATAGTTCTCAGCCTTCATGTTCGGTGTACCGACAGCGGGACAAGGCTAAAAAAGAGACTTGATCAATATATTTCAAAAAAAAAAAGTAGCAGGAGTCCAAGACCAGTGAATGTAACAGTTATTAATATCTGTACAAGTAAACGGCTCCACTTTGCAGGGCTGTGTATATCCCAACCAACGTTTGAGCATCAAAAGGAATTCAAACTTGAAGGTCCTCTAGCTACTTGTGAGAGACACAGTGGTACCAGTATAGATACATACAAAGAAAGAAAATAAACTCTCCATGGGCTTAGCTTCAAAAGAAACTCCAGCAGAACATAATGTTTAAATATTTAATAAATATGGCATACAATACATTTTGCGCAATTTCCCGAAATGCGTTGTATGCAGTAATTATTAAATATTTAAAGGAGTATTCCAGGGGTTAAGAAAGCTCATTGGTCCATCAGAACATGATAAAAAATTGAAGACTCATACTTACCTCCCGGACGCTCTCATTCAGTCCCGGAGTCGGTCACTTCATTCCCACTGAAGCAATGAACAGTCATCCTTCATGTGACAGGCACAGCCAATTATAGGCCACAGCAGTCACGTACATATGACATTGTGGCCTGTGATTGGTAGTACCAGTCACATGAATGCTAAACAGTTCACTGCTACTTCCAGGATGTATGGACCGGCAGCCAGGAGTGAATGGAAGCATCCGTGAGGTAAGTATGATTTTTATCTTCAATTTTTTATATGCCCTGATGGACCAACAGGCTTGCTTAACTCCCAGAACATGACTTTCAGCAATCCGTTCTACTGGATTTTCTTTCGAAGCTCAGCCTGTGGATACGTTTATTTTCTTCCTTGTACAAGAAGAGAATTGGTCCTCACTGGAATTTGCTGTCCATAAAGTAGTTTAACTGCAGGCGACTGCCTTCTATGCCCCCCTTGCTATGCCGCTGACACTAGGGATGCATAAGAAGGTGACAATAGCAACTAGAAGGAAACAGAATATTTAGCATATGGACTATTCACTTTTGGCTTGATGGTATTTTGTTGTTTCATATTATTGGCTTCTGACTTGACCTGGCCTTCTTGGCATGTGAGTGCTGGCTATTTTGCATTACTTTTCCCTGCTACCAGTTATGTCTTTCTTCACTTGCTTCTGACCTGCAGTTGATAATATGAAATTTTTTCCATTACAAAAACAACATGATCTGCATCCCTGTGATCCTGTTGTGTGCTTAACCTTGCCCAGCAGTCTCCATGTTCTGTACCTACTATACCTGTAGACTGTAGTTTAAGTATTGTCGTCTACCATTTACTACCCAGGATAGCAAGCACAAACGTATGGTCCAGCAGTCCAAAGGCCAGTAAAAAATCCAATATTTATTGAGTAATATTAAAATAAAACGGCAAACATGCACAGGGGAGATGAATGAAGCTTACGCGTTTCAGGGCGACTGCCCCTTAATCATAGCATCAGCATTTACTACCCAGCACTCTTCAAGATTCATCTATTCATAAGTACATTTTCAGTAAGCCACCCTCTGTTGTACCCAATACTCTGTCTTTTCATCTCCAAATTCCTGTAACATACATGACATGACTGTCCTGTTTTCCAGAATCCAGCCTTTGTTGACCAACCACTTAGCTCTACTCATACTTGTCAAGGAAGCAATGCCCTTTCCTCCTTCTACCACCCTCCAGACCTTTGCTTACCAGGAAGAGACTGGGACAAGATAAAGATTTTACATCAGGGATTAGGTCCTAAAAGCTGCTTTCAGGGTGCCACTAGGATAGCTGCACATTTTAAACATGATCACTTACTGTGATTAGGAGCAGTAAGTGTTAGTGATTTTTGGGTTGGTTTTATAATGCTCAATAAAAGTTATATTTTATAGTTAGGGCATGTCCCACGGCACAGGTTTTCGACCGTTTTTTCAGGCGGTTTGCGGTTTTGCAGACCGCCTGAAAAAACGTCCGAAAATGAGCACAATGGGCTCCTATGGAAAACCCGTGCAACAGTCCCCAGTGCACGGGTTTTTCCGCAGGCAACAATTTCTACAAGCACATTCTTCCATCCGGTTTTCGGACGTAATCTGTGCAAGTGAATCTGAAGGGGGAGGGCTTTTCTCCGCTCATCGCGGAGAAAAGCTGCCCCATGCGGCCGTGGGGACGGCCGCAAAACAGGACAAATATCGGTTGGATAAACCGACCGGTATTTGTCCCTTGCCGTGTGGACGCAGCCTTAGGGTTTCTTTATGTGCATTAATAATATATGACACCATGGATTGACAACAATATATTTTTCTTTTTCTGTAATTTGCATTTAGTGACTAAGCAAAATGTTCATGTCCATGAGATCAAAGTTGTCACCTTGGCCTCGTAGTACCACCAGCAAAGTTTACATCACAATTTTACCTGTAAAGAAACTATTACAGCCAGTCAGTAACTAAACATGAGACCAACACTGTGACCATTCATTGCATATTAATGATGCATTAACCAAACCTGCCATAGGATTTCACCCTATGTAAATATCTTGGTACCAATATTTTACAGCTACAGTGTTTCCCAACAAACCTCCTTTTTAAATGACATGAAAGTACCCTTAAGGCTTTTGGTTATATACTGTGCTGCTACTCTTCAGACCACAATGAGCTGAGTACCACCTCGAATCATGGTGCGTACCCTCTGTACAACATGCAGAGAACCTACAGCTCAGATACTGTAACCCACTGTAGGGAGCTACCACCACCCAATCATCTTTGTCTTTATAAAAACCTATTATAAATATAAAGTGATAAAGAAACTGATATTTTTGCTCATTAAGAACCTGAGAAAATGTGTGCTGCATATTCCCCTGCATTGTTCTTATTCTCTGCTGCGGCACTTGGATGATGATGAAAAGGATGCCACAGTGGATTAGCCAAATTAATAACAAGCTGCTGCTTTCTAATGAGAATGAAAGAAGAACCAAGATACTTGATAGAAACAAGCGCTATTTAGGAAATGTAGAGTCACCTATTACATTCTCCTACAAAACTTGCATCCAGACTATTGAACGTGCTCTAAGTAATATTCTCATTGTAAAAGTATGTGGACGCTGTAATATAAAGTGATCATTTCAGCTGTCTTATTCACTTGTTAAACAGAGTGCTTGTAATATAATTGTAACCTTCCTACTGTCTTGACAATTTGAATTAGAAAATATAGAAATTATTTCAATAAAATCATGAAAGTATGGTTTGGAAAAGTGATCCCTAAAGTTACAATAGCCAAAGGATACAAGATTTTCACCATAAAATGGTATTTTCTGGGACGTTGTATCTTGAGAGCACACTGACCATACAATGTCACAGACACTGCTGAACTGCCGCACATGTAATTGATGGAAGATCCAGCCAATTATTATGAATATTTTATTTTGAAATCAGTATTAGTACACTACATGCAGTGATTGGTGATCTAGTAGCACTGTAGAGTGTGGTACTACATCTTCTGTACTGCTTTTTACATGTGCCAGGATGAGGTGATCCTTGGGCACCAGATCAATGCGCCACCATTTTCTGGTACTACCACAATCAGCATGGCATCATGCTGCAACATTCCATTTGACCCTGGCAGCTGCTGTGCTATGGATAGTCAAGTACTTTCTGTACCTTCCAGCAGGGTAACAGTTAAAGGGGTTTTGTCACGAAAGTAAAATTGATGTGGGAAGCTTACAAATGAAATAATAAACATTTTCACCATTCATTATTATTAAACATTTTGCACCTTTTTTGTTTTAGCTGCTACTTTTGTGATCCATTGTTTACAGCTCGTCCCCAGGGGATACGACCAGGGCTGAGAGCTCCTCAGTCCTGGTCGCACATGCTCAGACATCACCTCTCCTCTCAGGCAGCTACTGAGTGTTCAAACCCCCTGGTGCTGTCATTCCACTCCAGTCGTCTGTACTCCTTAGTAATTAGTCAAACAGTGCAAACAAATAAAAAAGAAACCTCCATGAGTTATGTGCATTGATAAAGAGAAGAAAAATCCACAGGTTTGGTTCCTGCAGGGATTTGAACCTAGGACCTTTGTGCTGTGAAGCAAAAACATTACCTCTCAGCTCCTCACACTGCTTTACATAAACAGACCTTTCTTTTACTACAGGGAGGAAAGGGCCTGGTGATGTCAGCCTGCTGGCACATGATATGCAATTCAAACAAATCACACACGCCCCCTTCTGAGCACACAGAGTTGAAGAGCTGGATGCAGGAGGTATAAAATGAGATTGTGGCAAAACCCCTTTAAGCACTTGACTTCAACAAGCACAGCTGCTTTTCGTTAACCTTGCTGGGGAAGCTATTAAGTCCTGCATGTCGTTTCCCTCAATGTCTGAGTTTTTGCTGTGAGGCTCACTTTCTGCATTGTTTCTCTGGCTATTTTGTTCCTGTTACTGTTTTTCCCGTCACGTCCTTCATGCCCCCTAGGATGCATTTTCCCATTTTACATTTTTTCTTGAACTGTCTGCACGTATCTGCATGTTTCTACAATAAAGTCCATTGAAAGAAATATTGCACAAACTCAGGCTCCTATAATCAATTGAGAAGGCAGTTTTTATGGAAACTTATGGAAAAGTGGTATACGCTAAGAATTGAGTGACATTTGAGGATTTGACAAACTCAGGCTCACCATGGATCCACAGGATAGGAGGCCAGTCTGGGTTTTGGCTGCTGATTTGTATAACCTGGACGAATGTCTTGGGGTGACAGCTGAGGTCTTTTGGATGTCTGCCCTAAAAATTTAGTCTAAGGCCTCGTTCACACAGTTTATTTCGCCGCGGATTTGCCGACGGATTGACGATCGTCAATCCGTCGGCAAATCAGTCAGAAATAAGTAACAGCCTATTTTCTATTGATTTCAATAGAAAATACGGCTCGTCGTTCACACGACGCGTATTTCCGTGCCGGATGCCGCCGCGTATTGACGACGGCAATCCGGACGGAAAAACAATGTGCATGTCAATTATTTACGGACGGATTCACCACCTACAATGAATGGAGATGGTGAATCCGTCGGGAAATCAGTTACAAATACGTGCCACACTTAGTGGCACTTATTTGCAACAGATTTTCAACTGATTTCAGAATGTATTTACGATCGGCAATCCGATGTAAATACGTTCTGAAATAAGCCGTGTGAACATAGCCTTATAATCCGGGGCCCACGGCTGCTGATAATCTGGGGCTCGCTGCAACGTCTGCTGATGAACCGGGGTCTGCTGCCACTTCTGCTGATGATCCGGGGCCCACTGCCACGTCTGCTGATGATTCAGGGTCCACTGCCACATCTGCTCATGATCCAGGGGTCCACTGCCACATCTGTTGATGATCCGGGGCCCGCTGCCACGTCTACTGATGAGCTGGGGCCTGCTGCCATGACTGCCGCTGAGCCTGACTCCCGTGCCACATCCGCTAATCCAAACTCCAGTGCCACGTCTGCTGATCTGGGCTCCAGTGCCACGATCTGCATGGCATTGTGCTGTAACATGACATTTTACCCTGGCAGCTGCTATGCTATGGATAGTCAAGTGCTTTCTGTGCCTTACAGCACTGTAACAATTAAGTTTCTGACTTCAACAAGCACAGCTGCTTTTCATCACCATCACTGTTGCAACTATGTAGCCCTGCCTGTCGTTTCCCTCAGTGTCTGAGTTTTTGCTGTGCTGTGCAGGCTCCCTTCATGCATTTTTTCTCTGGCCCCTTTGTTCCTTTTGTTGTGCCTGCCTTGACCTTATCTCTGCCTGTTGGCTGCATTTCATTTGCTTGCCATCCATTCCTGCCTGCTATTGACCCACTTGTTTTTGGACCTTTGTTATGTCCATCACATCCTTCATGCCCTCTAGAATCCGTTTTTCCATTTTCCATTTTTTCTTGGACTGTATGCATGCCTGAATATATCTGCATGTATCTGCATGTTTCTGCAATTACCAGTTTTCCATAGAGTTATGATTTCAACATACAATGGTCATTCTAGAAACAAATTAATATTGTACCACTGTACAATGTCCTCATGGGTCACAATGTTATAATGGAGGGTCTATGTTGGATAAAGCTGAGAGTTGCTTAATGTAAGAGAACAATTGAATTCAGAGAATTCAGGAGTTCAAAATGAATGGTGCAGTGATTGAGAAACCCTCAACATGTCTTTGTCTCACTGTGATAACTAGATAGCACCGGCATGTGCAGACCAGGACTGGAACAGGCAGGTGGAAGTTGGACCATGACAAATGCAGGTATAGGTGCAGCTTCAGGGGGGCTGTATGGCAATAGACTGTAGCATCTCGTAGAGTTGCTCTTGACAGGTGCTTAGGTAGGTCGTCACATCTGCGATGTGATAGATGTTCGGCAGAGGCACATTGGCAGGATCCATAGACAGATTGTACTGTCACAGATACTGGTAGGGGTCCACTGGTTCACAGCGAGTGCTGAAACTGACCACACCAGGGAGCGGAATCTAAATAGTCCACCGCAAGCCCAAGTGGACTTGGCCGCAGAGAATCCCCTAAGTCGCTACCTTTTGATGTGGCCACTTGCAGTGACAGCTAAATAGCCAAAAGAGGTACCAGGAGAGCAGGAAGAGGCATAGTCAGGTTACAGGCAAGGAGGTAAAGGCAGGCAGTAGGCAAGCATAGTCAGGAGTCCAACAGAAGGGGTCAGAACCATAAATACATACAGCATGAGGCACAAACAGGAACACGGAATCACCAGGAGGCACCAACAATCTGGCCCAGGTTGCAGGGAGGAAGTTCCTTATAAAGCAGGAGGTGGCCTGCTAGGAAGGGAGTACATGTGTGCTGGATGCTTGAAGCAGCCGGAAGCAGAGAAGAAGCATGGAGAGGTGAGTAGAGGTAGGCAGGGACCGTAGAGAGAGTGCTGACACAAACGAAGAATGCGGCAATCAACATGACCCTACGTAAAAGATGTACCAAAGGCTTTTGTCAGTAAAAAGAGAATCCTGAGGGTCATGCCCTGGAAGACCTCTCATAAAGACCACTTCATTGATTGTGTCTTCTGTCCCCATCCAGGTGGGGCCTCTCAGTAACAGTTAAACTAATCAATAATTTGAATCCCACAGGTAACAGGAGATTGGATTCTGAGGTTTAAAGGGACACTGCCATCCAAATGTTTCTTTTCACATATTGATAAGCAATATGTGACTCTTATATGGATTTTTTTTAAATTGGGCATTTTTATTTCCTAATAATTTTTAAAAGTTCCCCTATGTACATGAATTCATGGTTTGTGTCTTTGACTTCCCCTCTGTGAGCTCTTATAGTACAACAGAGAGATAATTGTGTGATGATTCGTCTTTCAAGCCAAGTATGGTAAGTGGGAAGACAGCTGGAAACCCCACAGTGCATACAAAGATTAACCCATTATCCTTGTATGTATTGTCCTTTGTTCTGATCTATCTATCTATCCCCGTCTAGAGAACAATATCGGATCTTTATGTCACTACATTTTTGTAAAAAGACTACATAGAGGTTAAAGAGGCTGTCCCATAATCACACCTCAGTAAGGTGAGATTAGTCTGTTCTGCTATTCAGGAATATTATCTCTTTAATGATCACAGCTAGAAAAGGAAAAGATTTTTTATATAATGTTTAATGGCATAGAACTGCCAAAATAAAAAAAAAATACCGCCAAAATTTAGAAACTTTTTTTTTTCCCAAAACATTACTTTTAACAAAAATACCCCTTTCTAATGGATTTTCCTTTTAAGAGAATCCACCTAAAACTTTGTTACAACAGTATTGTGGCATAACAAACATGTAATTTATGACAGACAACAGGTCATCATGTCCTTGTTGTAATCTTCATAGAAGGAAACATGAAGAACTGGTTTTCTACCAGTTTATTTTAAAATGTGTTTGGTCACAAACTTCCTTACTCACTGTTGGCAAAATAAAGTGCAGCCTGCAGGCTTGATTGATGTATTACCTCTCACACTCATGTATGAAACGGTTTTGGTCTAAAACTCACTGTCATGGACGCCCCTGCGACCACTGTCCCGGGTCGCAGGCGCGTCCATGCCCCTGCTCCCAGCGGAGCCCCATCCCGCACGTCGGGTTCGGGGTCCGCTCGTGTCCCCGTCCCTGCCGGCATTCACTTACCCGGCCACGCTCCTGTTCAGCCTGGTTTCAGTTCCCGGCATGTAGCTCCGCCCCTAGGGGCGCACCGGCAGTTTGAATTTAAAGGGGCAGTGCGCCGGTAATTGGTTCATTGCCGGGCACTGCTCCTATTTATTCCGGCCACTTCCTGCCGGCCCTCGCCGGATCCTTGGTGTATTGTTCCATGGTGAAAGTGTTCCAGAGTGTTCAGGGTTTTTGCCTTACCGGTTGTACCGACTCCCTCCCTACTTTTATCGTCTAGAACCTTTGCCGCCTGCCCTGACCTCCTGCTTGTCTCCATCTACAAACCAGAGCCGCCTGTCCTGATCTCCTGCCTGTCCATGACCACGAGCCTGCCTGCCGATCCTGTACCTCATAACCTTGGCCGCCACCGCAGGCAAGCCCCGCCAGTGGTAGTGACCGGTGGACACCCGCAGCAGCAAGACCATCCCGCTTTGCGGCGGGCTCTGGTGAAAACCGGGGTCCCACTTAGATTCCCTCCCTGGGGTGGGCTTATGCCATGCCGCGGGGTCCAGTGGATCCCCCTCCAGACCGTAAACGTAGGATTGGCCATGGATCCCGCAAGGTGCCGTTTACCCAGCCTGGCGGATCTGACGACCGTTGTTGCTCGCCAGTCTCAGCAACCCCGGCCCAAACAGGCGCAGCAACTCACCCAGCTATCCACCATGTTGCAGCAACTCGTCGCCTTCCAGCAGCAGCAGCCTTCGCCAGCCCAGCGGTTGTTCCTGCCTCTATGGTTCCGGTGGCTCTGAGGGGGCCCCAGCTTCGTCTGTCGCTCCCGTCCAAATTCGACGGAGACCCGAAACTCTGCAGGGGGTTCATCACCCAATGCTCCATGCACGTGGAGCTGATGACTGATCAGTTCCTGTCCGAACGTGCGAAGGTGGCTTTCGTGGTCAGCCTCCTCTCCGGGAAAGGGCCCTGGAAATGGGCTACACCTCTATGGGACAGAAACGATCCAGTGACGGTGGTTTCTACAGTCATTTCTCAGCGAGTTCCGCAAACGTTTTTCCCAGGAACCAGCCCGTGCATCCTCTGCTGAGACAGCCCTCCAAAAATTACGCCAGGGGGGACCTGTCTGTAGGAGACTACGCGGTACAGTTCCGGCAATTCCCCCCTGGCCTCTGAACTGTTCTTGGAACGAGGGCCGCTCTGTGTTGCCCAACCCTTTCAAGAAAGGGCTCTCAAGCAGAGTTAAGGACGTCTCTTGGCCGCTTGGAGAAACTCCCTGTCTTCCCTCAGTGTACTGATCCGGTTTAGCAACTCAACATTGACATTACGCTTCCTTGAACGGGAGGAAGAACTTCGGACAAGAGCATCAGTAAGCCCCAACCTCGCCGGTTTCCTCGCCTGGCACCGGTGTTCCGAGGCCCACTCTGCGCCAACAGCCGCAACCTTCCACCGAGGAGCCCATGCAAATTGATCGGGCTCGTCTTTCTGAACAGGAGTTGGTCCAGCGTCGGCAAAGAACTTGTGCCTAACTGTGGCAGCCCGGGCATTTTCGGAGAAATTGCCCCAAGCGTCCAACCCTGCGGGGAAACTTCCGCACCTTTGGGATCTGTGGGAGAGGCATTCCTAGGTGCAACTTCCTCCTCTTCATGCTTGTTGATGCCTGTGCAGGTCGTGTCAGGGGACTGGCATCACGTTCCAAGTTCCGGCGTTTCTGGACTCGGGCTCTGCCGGGAACTTCATACACCAGTCTCTAGTGAAGCAGTATCGGCTTCTGGTGGTACGTCTGGAGAAACCGCTTGTCATCTCATCTGTCAGCGAGGAGCTACTCAGCGACCACCATCCGTGGTCACCAGGCCACTGTCCCTCCACGTGGGGCGCTGCATAAGGAAGAAATTTTTCCTTCTACGGTTGCCTCGCTCCTCGTCGGAGACCTCCTCGGACTTCCCAGGGCTGCGGCTCCACTCTCCTATCCTGGACTGGTCTACTGGGAGATGATTCGTTGGGGTCCCAACTGTCCGGGGGCGTTGTTTGGTGGCACCTCGCCCTGTGCTTCCTGCTCTTGCGCAACCCTCCAGGAGCCGCTGCCCAGGCTGCCGCCCTTAATATATCGGATTTACCCCGATGTGTTCTCTGAGAGACAACTGAGAGTCTGCTCTGCATCACCATACGATTGTCCTATTAAACAGGTACCAGTCCTCCCCAAGCCGAGTCTACCCACGTCGGTTCCGAGACTCAAGCAATTGACCGAGTTACATCAAGGAGAATCTCAGGAGGGGGTTCATCCGCAAGTCCTATCCCCGCGGTGTGCGGGGTTCTTTTTCGTAAAGAAGAAGGACGGTTACCTTATGCCCCGCATAGACTACGGTTTTTTAAAACAAGATCACGGGTGAAAAAACCGTTATCCACTCCCGGGTTTACACGGAATGTTTGACCGCCTGCAGGGCGCCAAGATATTCTCAAGTTGGATCTGAGAGGGGCCTACAACTTGGTCCGAATCCACAAGGGCGCAAATTTTGGAAACGGCCTTCAACCCCGGGAAAGGGGGCACTTTGAGTACCTGGTGATGTTCTTCGGACTGTGCAATGCTCCCCGCCGTCTTTCAGGAACTAGTGAATGTACGTCTTCAGGGACCCCCTCCCACCCCTGTGTGGTGGTCTACCTTGATGACACCCATGGTGTTCTCTCCTGACCTCGAGACCCACCGCAGCCATGTTCGTTAGGTACTGAGAGGGTCTCCGGGGAACCACCTGTAGCCAAGCTGGGGAATGCCTCTTCCATCAGACTAGCCTCCCGTTTTTTGGGGTACGTCATCTTGGACCAAGGCTACGGATGGATCCAGCGAAAACTATCTGCTGTGCTGCAGTGGCCGGGGGCCCCGTCGGCCTGCGGGCAATCCAGCGATTCTTGGGCTTCTGCAAAATACTATCGCCAGTTTTCCCCCACTTCTCCACGCTGGTGGCCCGATAGTAGCCTCACCAAGAAACAAGCCAATCCACGCAGCTGGCCCGGGTAGGGTGAGGAGGCGTTTTGAAGCTCAAGTCCGCCTTCTCTACGGCCTCTATCCTTGCACGTTTCCCGATTCCACGAATCCCTTCACACTGGGGGTGGGGTGCCTCTCTGGGGGGAGCCGGAGCAGTTCTTACGCAAAAAGGGCCCACGGGTAAGGGCTGTAACGTGCGGCTTCTTCTCCAGGACATTCTCGTCGGCCGAAAAGAATTACACGATTGGCGACCGGGAGCTACTGGCCATAAAATTGGCCTTAGAGGAATGGCGTTATCTGCTGAAGGGTGCTCGTCACCCCATCCGCCTCTATTCAGGCCACAAGAATCTCCAATATCTGCAGACGGCTCAGCGACTTAACCCACGCCATGCTAAGTGGTCGCTCTTCTTCTCCCGGTTCGATTTTCAGATCCACTTCAGGCCAGCCGAGAAGAATGTGAGAGCTGATTCCCTCTCCCGTGCCTCCGATGTGGTGGGTAAAGATACTTTTTCCAGAGCACATAATTCCTCCTGAGCGCCCCCTTCTCGGCAGCGCCGTGGACTCCGGAAGGTTCCTCCTGGAAGGACTTATGTGCGTCCCGCTCTCCACAGACGTATCCTAAAATGGGGACTTGTCATTGGTGGCTGGTCATTCCCGGCGCCCGAAGAACCTTCTGCCTGATATCACGTTTCTATTGGTGGCCAGAGCTGGAAAAGGATGTTAAGGACTTTGTTTCGTCTTGTGAATCCTGTGCCCGCAACAAGACGCCAAGGGCACAAGCCGGCAGCCTATTCAGCCACTTCCCATTCCCAGGCAACCCTGGACCAACATTCGATGGATTTCATAACGGACCTCCCTCCGTCGTCTGGCAACACCACTATTTTGGTGATTACTGATCGCTTTTCCAAAATGGTGCATTTCGTCCCGCTGCTAGGGCTGCTGTCTGCCTCCTGCCTGGCTGAGCTATTCTTCCTCCATGTGTTTCGTCTGCATGGCCTCCCTCAACAAATCGTCTCGGACCGGGGAGTCCAATTTGTCTCCAGGTTTTGGCGAGCCCTGTGCAACCAAAATTTAGGTGAAGCTCGACTTCTCTTCCCGCCTACCCCCGCAGACGAAGGCCAGGTAGAGAGGTCAACCCAAGTCTTGGGAGGTTACCTTCGCCATTTCGTCTCGGCACGTCAAGACGATTGGTCCGATTTATGCGTGGGCGGAGTTTCTCCTATAACTCCTTGAGTCCGAGTCGCGGGGGCCTCCCCCTTCTACGTCGTGTATGGCCTGCATCCCCGCCCAAAACCCCTCCCTCTGGAACCCCCCCCGAGGTCCCGGCGGCGGACGCACTGATCCAAGATTTTGAAGGCCATCTGGTCCCAGGGCCCGCCAGTCGCTGCTCCCCGCTTCCGAGCGCATGAAGACTCAAGCGGATAGAAGAAGAATCTCCCTCCGGTCTTCTCCCCAGGCGACAAGGTGTGGATTCTCATAGATACGTCCGTCTAAAGATGCCTTCAATAAACTGGGACCCCGTTTTCGGGGACCCTTCGAGGTCATCAGCCGCATCAACCCGGTATACAAATCCGGCTCCCTCTACGTGAGAATCCCTCACTCGTTTTCACGTCTCCTTACTGAAAACCCCTGGTCCTTAATCGTTTTTCAAGAAGGCCGTTCCTCCTCCGTCTGTGGTGATGCACCCAAAAGTCTCGAGGTCAAAGAAATTCTGGGGGATGGGAGAACAAGGGGGAAAGCGATACTTCCTGGTGGACTGGAAAAGGGGTTCGGCCCCGAAGAGAGGTCCTGGGAGCCGAAGGAGAAAATCCTGAACTGGAGCCTCAATCCAAAGATTTTCTCCAATCCAGTAAGAGAGGGGGGCCCCAAAAGGGGGGGAAACCCAAGGGGGGGGGGGGGGGTACTGTCCGGAACGCCCCTGCGACCACTGTCCCGGTCGCAAAGGCGCGTCCGTTTTCCCTGCTCCCAGCGGAGCCCGTCCCGCAACGTCGGGGTTCGGGGTCGCTGTTTTCCGTCCCTGCGGCATTCATTTACCCGTCCACGCTCCGTTCAGCCTGGCTTCAGTTCCCGGCATGTAGCTCCCCCCTAGGGGCGCACGCGCACCGGCAGTTTGAATTTAAAGGGGCAATGCGCCGGTAATTGGTTCATTGCCGGGCACTGTTCCTATTTAGTCCGGCCACTTCCTGCCGGCCCTCGCCAGTTCCTTGGTGTATTGTTCCATGGTGAAAGTGTTCCAGAGTGTTCCTGTTTACCTTACCGTGTACCGACTCCCTGCCTACGTTTATCGTCTACGAACCTTGCCGCCTGCCCTGACCTCCTGCTTGTCTACCGTCTATGAACCAGAGCCGCCTGTCCTGACCTCCTGCCTGTCCACAACCCACGAGCCTGCCTGCCCCATTCCCGTAACTGTAACCTTGGCCGCCACGGGAGGCAAGCCCCACCAGTGGTAGTGACCCTGGTGGACAACCCGCCGCAGCAGACCATCCCGCTTTGGGGTCAGGCTTGGTGAAAAAACCAGGTCCCACTTAGATTCCACTCCCTGGTGTGGGCTTACGCCATCGCCTGCGGTGGTCCAGTGGATCCACCTCCAGACCGTAACACTCACTTTTTTCCCCATAGAAAACCATTGAAACCTACGGGGAAAAAAGTGAGTTTTAGACCAAACCCATTTCATACATGAGTGTGAGAGGTAATAGGCCAATCAAGCCTGCAGGCTGCACTTTATTTTGCCAACAGTGAGCAAGGAAGTTTGTGACCAAAAACTTTCTAAAATAAACCGGTATCCTTTCCACAGTAGTCCATCAACAAATAATATTAATTGGTTCCAGTGTGACCATTGTATGTTGAAACCATAACTCTATGAAAAACTGGTAATTGGTTTCAGAGCCCCCAAAAAGTCACCCCAACATAATGCAAAGTAAAGATGAATGGAGCAGGTGACTAATACAGATAAAGTAAGTCCTGACATAACAACAGACAGAGCCGCTGGAAGCTGGAAAACCCCTTTTTTATTGGGGAAAGGAGTTATTGGGTATATACTTTATAAAGATCAGGCAATTTTTTTAACCCCTTAAGACCGCCATCTGTCTTTTAAATCGGGACTTCAGGTCGTTGTCTGAAGTACGTCTTTTGGTCATGCAAAAATTGGAGTTTGTAAAAAGCCCAGCGCCCGAAAGCAGCTTGAGAACGGATGTACACACACCCCTGTTCCAGTTTGCAGCCCCTGCAAGGGGGGGGAAACCTCGTCCACGGTGTTTAAGCCTTTGTTGCCACATTTGTCACCGCGGGCCCCAAAGGTTTTCCCCTCCCCTTGGGTGATCAGAAATCCCGGGGGCCCCGAAGGCCCGGGGAAGGGGTTTGCCCCTAGAGTAGCCCCAGGGCTGTCTGATAACAAGCCAGGATCGGGGGGCAGACTGTGTGTTGCCCTGATCCCCGCCCCGTGTTGGTGACACAGATTATAATGATGCATATATGAAAAATGCTAATACACTAAAGTGTGTAAAAAAAAAAAAAAAAGTAAAACAGTTATCCCTTCATGGGGTTAAAAAAAAAAAAAAAAGGGAAAAAAACATAAAAAGTGTAAAAAAAAAAACCCCCTAAAAAAAAAATAAAAAAAAAAATATTAATAAAAAAATAATTGTAATACATTACACACACCAAAAAAAACCTACACATATTAAAGGGATTACATAAACTTAATAAACCTTAAGTTTTTTTAAGTGTGATTGTGAGGGGTGTAAAAAAAAAAAAAAATTTAAATAAAAAATAAAACGGCCTCATTTTAACGTGCATTGAAAAAATAAAAACTACAACTGTTGAAACGCAAGAGGGAAAAAAACTAAAAAAATGTTTGGTCATTGAAGGGGTTTGTATCATTTTTATTAAAAGGGGCTTTAGAATAAGGGGACAGTGAAAACAAGCAACTTTGCAATTTGATGTCATTAGCAAAGCTGTCCTGTTTTCACTGTCTCCCTTATCTTCGTTTTCGGTAAACACTGTTCCCCAGTGCCGGTCGGATTCCTCCTTCTTTCATTTCATTGGCTGACGGCTCTACTAATTTACATTCTGTCTCGTATTCACGGGAGAGTGCATTCCTGCCTCTCTCACTCAGAATAAGGGGCCGGCAACATTTGACTCTGCACAGCCAGCAGCAGTAATCCTGCAGCTGCTTCTACAATCAGAAAACCACAGAATTGTGCCCGGTGCCTTAATGCTGCTGCGTGTAAACACAGAAAGGAGACAGATCTCTGCTGCTCTGGATGAGTTCATAGAAGACTGGATTTAACTGTAACAAACCTCCAGCTGTTAGAGAAGAAGAGATCAGTGCTCTGAGTTCATAGAAGACTGTCTAGACTGAATGCAGGCCTGTGGTATGTAAACATACAGCTCTCACAAAATAAGACTGCATAGGGAGAGGAACGACACAGTGACATGTGGACTCAGACAGAAGGGGGGGGGGATGTGTTATCCCCTCCGACTGATTCAAAACAAATACAACAGTAAAGGGGGGGGAGATGATGTCATCCCCCTTCAGTTAAGAAACACCCAGCTGGGAGGGGAAGAAACGCCCATGGATTTTAGGAACTGTGTAACTGAAAGTACAAGTAAACGCACGAACTGATGAAGTGATAAATCCCCTTTAAGTACTTTTCAGGCGTTCAGCTTAAGGGGTTAAAGGATGTTCCGATATGTAACAATGCTCATTGGTCCATCGGGACATGATTAAAAATAGAAGATAAGGCTCATACTTACCTCCCGGACACTCCTGTTCACTCCTGGCGGCTGGTCCGTTCATCCTTGCTGAAGCAGTAAGGCCCTGTTCACATGGGGGGATTTGAAAAATGGTTATTGGCCGTGGGTTCGACGCGGTTTCCACGGCCAAAACCACGTCCAAATCGCGCCCACTTTATTAACATGGTTTCCTATGGGAAACCGCGTTAATATTCACACGCGACGGGTGTTTGAGAACTCTCCTGTCAATTCTTGACAGGGAGTCCACAGCGCGGCGGCTGCGCGGTGTTGCCGAGGGCGTCGCCACGACTGGTGGCCCAGTTTTCCCCCTGCTTAATAATTTGCATGGGAGCAAACCCTCGCCGCAAGCCGCGCCCCAAACCACGCCCCACTTGTGCCGCGACCACGCCCACGCCGCAAACCCGCGTCGGGATAACATGTCCTAAATGGTCTTCATTCACTTGCCAACTGTAGCCAATTACAGGCCACAGAGATCACATGCAGGTGACGATGTGGCCTGTGATTGGATTGATGAACCTTCACTGCTTACTTCCAGGATGAACGCATCGGCCGCTGGGAGTGAAGAAGAGTCGGGGAGGTATGTACGTTTCATCTTATCTATTTTTACTTGTCCCGACAGACCAACGAGCAATGTTAGATCTCAGAACACCCCTCCAAAGGGTTTGTTCACCTCAAATATATATATATTTTTCTACCAAAGTGGTGCTCATTCAAAATAAAAAAAGTTATATGCACATCTCCACTTCTGTTCCAACGCTGCAACATTTTTCATCTTCTCGCTATTCTGTCTTCTTTCTTCTTCCGGAGAGGGATGTCCAATGAGCTGCTTGTCTTTTCTAGTCAGGCAGCTCACTTCTGAATGATGACGTCAGGCGGTGGCACGCCAATCCGCAGCTACGGCAGTGATGTCCCTGTCTGGAAGAAAAAAAAAGAAGAGAACAGAAGACTGGGGAGACTGAACACGGCACAGCTCAAACTGAGCTTAGACGCCATTTTTTATGTGCATATTAAAAGTGTAGAATGAACCTGATTTATGAACCTGTTCTACTGCAGGTCATAAATCAGGCGCATTCTAGCGCTAAGATGACAATTCTGGATCAGGTAAACCACTTTGAAAGTGGTTTCCCTGTTCCAGCTGTAATGCGCCTAAAAGTGCCATAACGAAGCTATAAATCTATAGCTTCGTACGGTTGTAGCGTGCCCCGGCTCCCGCACGTCCCCCGAAATCAGGCGCATCACAAAGTGCCGCGGGCGCTCTCTAATGCGCCTGTTACTGGCGTGCAGGCGATTTAAAAATAGAGCGAATGGGGCTATGCTAGATCTCGGGCTGAAAAGAAGGCAGACTTTTGGCGCAGCCCCGTTCATACATGTCGCCCTAAATACTCTGAAACTCCTGCACCTTACAGAGACACAACGTGTTAATATTTTGGGATGCTGTAGTTATAATGTGTTGATATTTTGGGATCTTATTATAATGTGTTGATATTTTGGGGGCTATGGTATAACGTTTTTTAAAAAATTTGGGGGCGCGGGTTTTTATATTTTGGGTGTTGGGGGATAACTATGATTTTTTTGGGGCTGGGAAAATGATGTGTTGTTTTTGAGGGCGTGGGTATAAGTTTTTGATTTAGGGGCGCTTTGGTATAACGTGTTAATATTTTTGGGTGCTGTATAAATGTTTTAAATAATTTTTGGGGCGCTGGGGTATAACTTTAAATTTTTTGGGGCACGTAATAAAATGTTTGAATTTTGGGACGTGGGTAAACTGTTAATATTTTGGGGGTGCGTGGTGTAATGTTTTTGATTTTTTTGAGGCGCTGTGGTATAACTTGTTGATATTTTGGGGGCTGTGGTAATAACGTGTTGATATTTTGGGGTGCTGTGGTAATACGTGTTGATATTTTGGGGGCTGTGGTAATAACGGTTAAATTTTTTTGGGGGCTTGGTGAATGTGCTGATATTTTGGAGCTATGGTATAAAGGGTTTATAATTAAGGCGCGTGTTGATATTTTGGCATTGTGGGTATAACGTGTTGATATTTTGGGGGCTGTGGTATAAGTTGTTGATATTTTGGCGCAATTTGGTATGTGTTGAAATTTTGGGACGCTGTGGTATAAGGTGTTGATATTTGGGGCGCTGTGTTAATATTTTGGGATGCTGTGGTATAAGGTGTTGATATTTGGGGCGCGGTGTTAATATATTGGGACGCTGTGGTATAAGGTGTTGATATTTGGGGCGCTGTGTTAACGTTTTGGGACGCTGTGGTATAAGGTGTTGATATTTGGGGCGCTGTGTTAATATTTTGGGATTCTGTGGTATAAGGTGTTGATATTTGGTGGCTTTGTTAATATTTTTGGACGATGTGGTATAAGGTGTTGATATTTGGGGCGCTGTGTTAATATTTTAGGATGCTGTGGTAAAAAGGTGTTGATATTTGGGGCGCTGTGTTAATATTTTGAGACATTGTGGTACGTGTTGATATTTGGGGCGCTGTGTTGATATTTTGGGACGCTGTGGTATAAGGTGTTGATATTTGGGGCGCTGTGTTAATATTTTGGGACGCTGTGGTATAAGGTGTTGATATTTGGGGCCGGCAACATTTGACTCTGCACAGCCAGCAGCAGTAACCCTGCAGCTGCTTCTACAATCAGAAAACCACAGAATTGTGCCCGGTGCCTTAATGCTGCTGCGTGTAAACACAGAAAGGAGACAGATCTCTGCTGCTCTGGATGAGTTAATAGAAGACTGGATTTAACTGTAACAAACCTCCAGCTGGTAGAGGAGAAGAGATCAGTGCTCTGAGTTCATAGAAGACTGTCTAGACTGAATGCAGGCCTGTGGTATGTAAACATACAGCTCTCACAAAATAAGACTGCATAGGGAGAGGAACGACACAGTGACATGTGGACTCAGACAGAAGGGGGGGGATGTGTTATCCCCTCCGACTGATCTCAAACAAACACACTGACTCAGGAACGAGCACGAACAGTGAAGGGGGGGAGATGATGTCATCCCCCTTCAGTTAAGAAACACCCAGCTGGGAGGGGAAGAAACGCCCCTGGATTTTAGGAACTGTGTAACTGAAAGTACAAGTAAACGCACGAACTGATGAAGTGATAAATCCCCTTTAAGTACTTTTCAGGCGTTCAGCTTAAGGGGTTAAAGGATGTTCCGATATGTAACAATGCTCATTGGTCCATCGGGACATGATTAAAAATAGAAGATAAGGCTCATACTTACCTCCCGGACACTCCCGTTCACTCCTGGCGGCTGGTCCATTCATCCTTGCTGAAGCAGTAAGGCCCTGTTCACATGGCGGATTTAAACATGGTTATGGCCGTGGGTTCCGACGCGGTTTCCACGGCCAAATCCACGTCCAAATCGCGCCCACTTTATTAACATGGTTTCCTATGGGAAACCGCGTTAATATTCACATGCGACGGGTGTTTGAGAACTCTCCTGTCAATTGACAGGGAGTCCACAGCGCGGCGGCTGCGCGGTGTTGCCGAGGGCGTCGCCACGACTGGTGGCGCAGTTTTCCCCCTGCTTAATAATTTGCATGGGAGCAAACCCTCGCCGCAAGCCGCGTCCCAAACCACGCCCCACTTGCGCCACGACCACGCCCACGCCGCAAACCCGCGTCGGGATAACATGTCCTAAATGGTCTTCATTCACTTGCCAACTGTAGCCAATTACAGGCCACAGAGATCACATGCAGGTGACGATGTGGCCTGTGATTGGATTGATGAACCTTCACTGCTTACTTCCAGGATGAACGCATCGGCCGCTGGGAGTGAAGAAGAGACGGGGAGGTATGTACGTTTCATCTTATCTATTTTTACTTGTCCCGACAGACCAACGAGCAATGTTAGATCTCAGAACACCCCTCCAAAGGGTTTGTTCACCTCATATATATATATATTTTTCTACCAAAGTGGTGCTCATTCAAAATAAAAAAAGTTATATGCACATCTCCACTTCTGTTCCAACGCTGCAACATTTTTCATCTTCTCGCTATTCTGTCTTCTTTCTTCTTCCGGAGAGGGATGTCCAATGAGCTGCTTGTCTTTTCTAGTCAGGCAGCTCACTTCTGAATGATGACGTCAGGCGGTGGCACGCCAATCCGCAGCTACGGCAGTGATGTCCCTGTCTGGAAGAAAAAAAAAGAAGAGAACAGAAGACTGGGGAGACTGAACACGGCACAGCTCAAACTGAGCTTAGACGCCATTTTTTATGTGCATATCAAAAGTGTAGAATGTGCCTGATTTTTGTACCCGTTCTACTGCGGGTCATAAATCAGGCACATTCTAGCGCTAAGACGACAATTCTGGATCAGGTAAACCACTTTGAAAGTGGTTTCCCTGTTCCAAAGCTGTATGCGCCTAATATTGCCATAACGAAGCTATAAATCTATAGCTTCGTACGGTTGTAGCGTGCCCCGCCTCCCGCACGTCCCCCGAAATCAGGCGCATCACAAAGTGCCGCGGGCGCTCTCTAATGCGCCTGTTACTGGCGTGCAGGCGATTTAAAAATAGAGCGAATGGGGCTATGCTAGATCTCGGGCTGAAAAGAAGGCAGACTTTTGGCGCAGCCCCGTTCATACATGTCGACCTAAATACTCTGAAACTCCTGCAACTTAAAGAGACACAACGTGATGTTATTTTGGGATGATGTAGTTATAATGTGTTGATATTATTGGATGCTGTAGTTATAATGTGTTGATATTTTGGGATGCTGGGGTTATAAGTGTTTATTTTTTGGGCGCGTGTTGATTTTTGGTGTTGTGGGGATAACGTATTGATATTTTGGGGGCTGTGGTAATGATGTATTGATATTTTGAGGGCTGTGGTATAAGTTGTATATTGGGGGGGCCGTTTGGTATATAACTGTGTTAAATTTTTGGGCCCCTGTAGTATAACGTGTTAATATTTTGGGGCGCTGTGGGTATAACGTGTTAATATTTTGGGGCACTGTAATATAATGTGTTAATATTTTGGGGAGCTATGGTATAAAGTGTTTATATTTAAGGGCGCTGTGTTGATATTTTGGGCATTGTGGGTATAACGTGTTGATATTTTGGGGGCTGTGGTATAAGTTGTTGATATTTTGGCGCAATTTGGTATGTGTTGAAATTTTGGGACGCTGTGGTATAAGGTGTTGATATTTGGGGCGCTGTGTTAATATTTTGGGACGCTGTGGTATAAGGTGTTGATATTTGGGGTGCTGTGTTAATATTTTGGGACGCTGTGGTATAAGGTGTTGAGATTTGGGGCGCTGTGTTACTATTTTGGGATGCTGTGGTATAAGGTGTTGATATTTGGGGCGCGGTGTTGATATTTGGGGCCTGTGTAAAATATTTCTGGTTTTTGGACGCTGTGGTATAAGGTGTTGATATTTGGGGCGCTGTGTTAATGTTTTGGGACGCTGTGGTATAAGGTGTTGATATTTGGGGCGCTGTGTTAATATTTTGGGACGCTGTGGTATAAGGTGTTGATATTTGGGGCGCTGTGTTAATATTTTGGGATGCTGTGGTATAAGGTGTTGATATTTGGGGCGCGGTGTTGATATTTTGGGCGCTGTGTTAATATTTTGGGAAGATGGGGTATAAGGTGTTGATATTTGGGGTGCTGTGTTGATATTCCGGGCGCTGTGTTAATATTTTGGGACGCTGTAGTATAAGGTGTTGATATTTGGGGTGCTGTGTTGATATTCCGGGCGCTGTGTTGATATTTTGGGGCTCAGCGACCTTGTTGTGGATGTGTGGTAACGTGTCACATATCACCACCTTATTACCAGCAGGAGGCAGCGCATAACTATTTTTCATGTTGAACGTTATGTAAAGGGGAAGATGGTTTATAGCCGCTGTGCGCTGCCCCTGGACAGGACTCGACCGCATTTACTATGGATTACATTGGATTACAAGTAATCTCAGTGCAGACGAGGCGTTTATGCTTGTATACGTGGGCTCGCTGGTAAACACACTGCATGTAGTTTCTCCCTCAACTGTCACAACATACATTTACGTATCACAGAACGAGTCCTGCTGCCCACACTAAACATGGCACCGGGTGGATTCAGACGTTGTACGTCGTACGTGCGCGCAGGACTGAGGGCGGTTACGTCACCGCTTGCGGACGTGGCTTGGGGGATGCGCGCTCCCGGTGCCGGCTGGCAGTGGCGGCGGCGCGCAGACAGGACAGCTGAGTGGACGGTGGCCGAGATGAGTCCTGCGAAGGCCACGAGATGAGGGTGAGAGTGGTGTGCGGCACCTGCTGTGTGACCCGGGCCCTAGAGGGAAGTGACACAAGCGCTGTGGGGCGGGTGGTGTCGGGCTCATCTCCTATGTAATGTGTTTAGTCTTTATACCCGTTGGTGTTGGGAGTTTTGTCTGTTTGACGTCTGGGAATCGGCATCTACATTATGTCACCTGTCAGACATAAGCATTCCGGATACGGTACCGCACTGAGAGCTGTCCCATCAGAGTGTCGTACTGACAGCAGGGGATGCGATACCGGTCCGTCCATTGCTCCCGTCACAGGGATCCCCTACAGGACGGGGCATACATCTCTGGAGAGCGCTATGTAGCCGTTCACACCTGTGGAGTGGTGTCAGGTACCGCAGCGCCCCCTAGGACACCTGTCACAGATTGGTCTATAGTGTGGATGTTACCTAACCACCATCATACATTATAGATACTCTCATAGTAGAATGGATTCCTGCATATTCAGAAGGTTTTCAATGAGAAACCCTGCATCTTAGAAGGGTGATCCCAGGGATCTATAAGACGATGAAGGAATTTGGTCCCAGCTCTCTCCTGGTCTCATAGACTTTGGAGCAGCAGTGCACATGCTCAACCACTAAGGGTATGTTCACACGGCTTATAGAGAACTATGGATTACGCCTCCTCTCCCCACTCCTACAATACGATTGTATTGTACGCGTGGGGAGATAATTGACATGTTATTTTTTCGCAGAGTGAAACAGTCTTTAAGGCCGGCGGGCTAACGCCCCGCAGTTACGCCGTGTGAACATACACTTAGACCAGAAATAGGGGGTGGGGCGTTTAGCGGTCAGTAGGACTCCTGGCAATTTTATTACCGTTCCTGTGGAGAAGTGAAACACATCCTTGTGATACAATAGGGACTCTGCCATCAGAAAGGAGTATTTTTGTTAAACCCAATATTCCCAGAAAAGTTTTGGCAGTATTTTTTTTTAATTTCAGCAGTCCTATGCAATTGAAAAGTACTTCTAAAATATTGTCCTTCTCTAGCTGTGAGAGAGAACTTCTGTTTGGCAGAGCAGATTCATTTCCCTTCAGCTGCTATTTATCTCTACAGTTGCATTACAAATAGTAGGTAATGACAATGATTACTCTGTTATTTTCTCCAGAGGGATAGATAAGATTATACCAGACCATGAGCAGGACATGAAAAGGAAAATAGGGGAAGTTGAAGGGTTCGGTTTCTTTGCACTTATCAGGTAACTGCTGATGAAAATACTCAGCCTTCTCAGACCGGAGCCCACCAGAAAGAAGTGACATCAAGCTATCCTTTCACTGCTGTGAGAGAGAGAGTAATGTACATAAGGGAACTTTAAAAATTATCTAGAAAACCCAATTTAAAAAAAACAAAAAACAATCCATAGAGTCGTCACATGTTACTTGTCAATCTGTGAAAATAAACATTTAGATTTTAGTGTCCTTTTAAGCATTACAGGGTCCTCATTAGATACTGTCATTTGCAGTTTGCCAGGAGTGGACCGGTCGGTCGTTCTGTGAGATGGTGGACATCAGCCTGACCTCAAATGTGGCCCTTGACACCATCAAAAAGACCACAAATCAGGTCCAGACAGGGCAGATATATAAGATTTGTTATCTAAAGGGCTTCTCCAGGAAATAAATACATAGCTCCACTTTCACATAGACTTTCACGTGTCACTTCTTTCTCCCGGCGCATTATACACATTGGGAAACACTGCAGTTAATCCTAGCATTCAGTAAGAGTAATGAATTACTGTATTTGCGGAGTGTACTTCGGGCAATTAGGCGCTGAAATATGCCCGTCAAAGACGCAGGGTGAACATACCCTAAAACAGCAGTAAAATACGTGTGAACCCAGCCTTAGCATAAGGCTAAGTTCACACGGCTTATACTGGGACGTAACTCGCCCCGTATTTCGCGGTGTACTGCGCTAAATACGGGGCAAGATATGTCCCAGACATTACGGTAATCCACAGTTCTAGAGAGCTATGGATTACATCTCCTCTCCCCGGGCGTACAGTACAACGAGCGGGGAGAGAAGTGACATGTCAATTACTAGCGACTGAGGATAATGCATGTCTATGGGGTTGGCGCGCGCCCCCGCTCCCGAGCACACAGCATAATTGCGGGCGAAATCCGTCCCGCAATTACACCGTGTGAACACAGCCAAAGGCTGGGTTCACACGGCTTATTGCAGGGACGGATTTCGCCCGCAATTATGCCGGCTGCTGTGTACCGGGGGGGGTTGCAGCTCGCCTGCCCCATAGACTGTCATTATTCACGCCGCCGAGCCCACCGGGATAATGTGCATGTCACTTTCTCCCCGCTCGCCGTATTTCACGAGCGGGGAGAAGAGACTGAATCCATAATTCTCCATGAGACCTGTGGATTACCGTAATGACTGGGACGGATTGGCGCCGTATTTCGCACAGTACGGCGCAGAGTACGGGACCAAATCCATCCCAAAATAAGCCGTGTGAACATAGCCTAAGACTCTTTGTTGCCCATAGCAACCAATCAGATGCCAGCTTTCATACTATGTACTGCTCTGGAAAAATGAAAGCTGAGCACTGATTGGTTGCTGTGAGCAACAAGGACAGTCGTGCGCTTAGACTATCTCGGGAACAAGCCTGAAACCTCTCTATCTTGAATGGAGAGATGGTCAGAACTCTCCCATTGCCATCAGCTGTACTTGGAACTCCCATTGATTGTAATGGGAGAGTTCTGACCATCTCTGTGGCAAAACTGAGCATTTTGGGGCTGTTTTGGGAGATAGGTGCAGGTCCCGCACCAATCTCACACTCACTACCCCTTTAAACAGGAAGCTGCACATAAAAAATAGAATGTTCTTCCTTCTTCGCCCTCCTCCGCTCCAGCGTTGGTTCACCCCGGTCTTGCCTTACATTCCATTCTCTGTGACATAAGGAGCTCACGGCTGCAGCCGCTGGTTGGCTGAGCATGTCTGTGCTCACGTCACTGTTCTCTTCCGAATACTGATGTATGCAGTGGCATATGACTGCTCAGCCAATCAGCAGCTTCCAGAGAGGACCAGGAAGAACCAGCGCTGCCACGGAGGAAGGGGAGTATAGAATTTGTATTATTATTGTATTTATTACTGGTCGCTCCTTTAAGGTTCTCATCATACGACTGATTTGGACACTGATTCTGGCCAGCAATCTCTCTCGGAATCCCTGTCCAAATCTAACTGCGATCCGCCACACATTGTTTCTAATGAAAAAACCTGTGTCGCTGTACACATGACGCTGATTAATAAAAACAATCTGCACCAAGGAATATCAGCTCTGTGTGCACAACAGATTTTCTATTAGAAACAATGTACTATACATAGTGTAATGAACGCTGATAATGAGGCAGATTCAGCACTGAATGTCAGTTCTTGAGACGGATTCTGCATCATAGTATATAGGAGGCTGAAACTGGCATCAAATCCATGTCCAAAATCCATGCTTAATGGTACAAATTTTAGGTGTGGATTGCAAATCAGCAGTGTAAACCTACCGTACCCTAATGTCTAAAAATCTGATAGGGGATATCTACCGTATTTTAAGTCTAAGGCTATGTTAACACGGCTTAATTGCGGGACGTAATTACGGCGTGTGGACGGGGGCGGGGAGTGAGCAGGGGGCCGGCACTTCACCGGCCCATAGACCATCGCTGCTAGCGGCGCGTATACGCCGCTAGAAAGTGACGTCAATTATCTCCCCCCTCGGCGTATTCGCCGGGCGGGGAGAGGAGACGTAATCCATAGTTCTCTATGAGAACTGTGAATTACCGTAATGAATGGGCCGTTTTCGGCCCGTAATTGGCGCACTTCGGCGCGTAATTATGGACCGAAATACGGCCCATTTTAAACCGTGTGAACATGCCTTAAGGTGGAAAATGCAGCGGCTACTGGTAAATTTCAAAAATAAAAATGGATACCAATAAAATGGTATAGGCAGGTATATGTCCCCCATAGGCAGGTATAGGCAGTTTAATGCCCACCATAGGCAGATATAGGCAGGTATAGGCAGTTTAATGCCCACCATAGGCAGGTATAGGCAGTTTAATGCCCACCATAGGCAGGTATATAGCAGTTTAATGCCCACCATAGGCAGGTATATAGCAGTTTAATGCCCACCATAGGCAGGTATATAGCAGTTTAATGCCACCATAGGCAGGTATATAGCAGTTTAATGCCCACCATAGGCAGGTATATAGCAGTTTAATGCCCACCATAGGCAGGTATATAGCAGTTTAATGCCCACCATAGGCAGGTATATAGCAGTTTAATGCCCACCATAGGCAGGTATATAGCAGTTTAATGCCCACCATAGGCAGGTATATAGCAGTTTAATGCCCACCATAGGCAGGTATATAGCAGTTTAATGCCCACCATAGGCAGGTATATAGCAGTTTAATGTCCCACATAGGCAGGTATATAGCAGTTTAATGCCCACCATAGGCAGGTATATAGCAGTTTAATGCCCACCATAGGCAGGTATATAGCAGTTTAATGCCCACCATAGGCAGGTATATAGCAGTTTTATTCCCACCATAGGCATGTATATTGCAGTTTAATGCCCACCATAGGCAGGTATATAGCAGTTTAATGCCACACCATAGGCAGGTATATAGCAGTTTAATGCCCCCCATAGGCAGGTATATAGCAGTTAATGCCCACCATAGGCAGGTATATAGCAGTTTAATGCCCCCATAGGCAGGTATATAGCAGTTTAATGCCCACCATAGGCAGGTATATAGCAGTTTAATGCCCACCATTGGCAGGTATATAGCAGTTTAATGTCCCACATAGGCAGGTATATAGCAGTTTAATGTCCCACATAGGCAGGTATATAGCAGTTTAATGTCCCCCATAGGCAGGTATAGGCAGTTTAATGTCCCCCATAGGCAGGTATAGGCAGTTTAATGTCCCCCATAGGCAGGTATAGGCTCCGATGCGATCTGTCTTTTTCCAGGACAGGGGGTGTGATGTAATCAGGCTGCGTAGGCAGCGTGATGACACAGCACGCTGCCTGTGCTGGATACTCCGGAAGGCCACAAGTCTGCTTGAGGCCTTCCGGAGTCCCCTGCAAAGCGGGGAGTGCTCGCTCTCTGCTCCGCAATAGTAGATTCAGCTGTTTGCGCTCCCAGAGGAGTCGCATACAGCTGAAGACATCGCCCAGACGGTGATTTGAGTATAAGCCGAGGAGGGCTTTTCCAGCACATTTTTTTGTGCTGAAAAACTGTGCTCATACTTGAGTAGATACGGGTATTAGATCCTAGCTGCTCGCATACATCTGCACCACTGCAGCTAATAAGATTGTGCTAGAAATGCTCCTGGGATACAGCGGTCTTCAGCTGAAACTGCAGCATTTTTGTGGTTACAGACCCTGCAGCCAGATGTTACTTTAATAGGAACGACGGGTGGCATGGAGTGGCTGCAGGTTAGGGGCTGTTCACACAGCATTTTATACCACATCTGTAGCATCTATGAGGGTACCATGATAAAGGGTACACCGACGGATGGATAATGTAGCTGCTGTGGCCCTATAGGGATCATAGGCCTATGTGAACTACGTTTGCTCCATTTCCTGGCTGCACAGGCTCTTCCTAAGGGGCAGACTACATTGTTGTGTCCACAAGGAAAGCACATACCATTGGGAAGTAGAGCAAACCGCAGCAGCTAGGTTGTCTTATCCATTTGTATGTGGTGTAAAACACTGTGTGAACGCCCCCTGCCTGGTGCTCACAATGGGGTTTACCTTGACATGCCGCAGCCTTTCAGGGTTAACCACCCGGTCCAGCAGGATCGGGTTCAGGCAGAAGCTGCCGTGTCTGGGAGAGATGAGGATGAGCTGCAGCTTTTTCCTGCCCCCTTAGGCTATGTTCACACGGCTTATTGACGGCGTAATTGCGGGACGGATTTTGCCTGCAATTACGCCGTGTGCTCGGGGGCGGCAGCAGCCCGCCGGCCCCATAGACATTCATTATCCACGGCGCGTATCCCGCCGGGATAATGAACATGTCACTTTCTCCCCACTCGGCGTATTTCGCGAGCGGGGAGAGGAGACGGAATCCATAGTTCTCTATGAGAACTGTGGATTACCGTAATGATTGGGACAGATTTCAGTCCGTAATTCGCGCAGTACGGTACAAATTACGGACTGAAATCCGTCGCAAAATAAGCCGTGTGAACAGAGCCTTAGCTGGCAGCTCGCTTCCTATAAGCAAACATGGAAGAGACCTGTCAGTTAAGCTGAGGGGACCGGGAGAAGCCGCACCTCATACTCCTATCTATGGCGCCTTACGCCCGTTCCCAAACCAGCTTCATGGGTGTTTTACTCTGAACACTATGGCATTTCAGGTTAACACCCACATTGTTGGAGGGGGTAACCTGCAGCTATTTGATGCTGCCCGTTATTCAGGTACAGTGGACGAGCTGTACCACTTTAATGTCTATAGAAGAACACTGAATAGGAGAAAACCTCCAGACCCTGCAGCCTGCTCTAGGCATGTTATTTCATTCAGTAGTGTCTCCCCTGAGGCTTTTCTATACAATGGGAATAAATCACCAGAGAGAAACACGAGTTTAAAGGGGTTGTCTCATCTCAAAGTTTCATAGGATGCATGAATGAAATAATGCTGCTTTGCTCTGTCACTTCCTGGTCAAGCTGTCTGTAATTAGCATATGAGCTCTGTGTATTCAGACTTCTCTGTTTATCAGTCTAGTTTAGCTAAATTACCGTCTCTGAGGTCCGGAGAAGCTTCTGAGCCAATGTAAAGAGTAGAGTAATTAGTCTTTTGTCTGAAAGATCAGATAACACACAAGCTCTCACTGTCCGGAGTTCTGTGCCGTGGATTACCGGAATGACTGGGACGGATTCCAGCCGTATTGCAGCGCAGTACTGCGTGTAAAACGGCTGCAATCCGTGCCCAAAATAAGCCGTGTGAACGGCCCCAAACACGCAGCTGCATGTTGGATACGTGTTGCATCCGTTTAGGATCCGATCACTGCAGCGTTTTTGGATGCGATTTACGGATCCAATATCGGATCCAAAAATGCCATGTGAACGGCCCCTTACTGAGACGGCCACTGTTGTTGTAGTGGAAACTTGGACATATAAAGTCTGCTGTTCCTCATTATGTGTAACTCTTTAGACACTCTGCTCCAAAATCTGTGCACATTCCAACAGGAATCCACATCCCATTGCATCTCAATGAACTCCAGTGTGGATTTTCCACTAGCAGATAAAAAATGGATGACCTGCCTTGGATTTCTGCTGCAGGTTTATAATATATATTTGAATGGAAAAGTATTAGCAGATGAACAAGACCTTATATAAAAGCTTCTAAACTAGACTATATGACTAATCTTTCCCTCATCAGAGCAATATGTATTAGGCTGGGTTCACACGGTGTATTTGCAGGGCGTAATTACGCCCCGCAATTACGCCATGTGGGCGGGGGGCGGTAGCGGGGGGCCTGCACCTCGCCGGCCCATAGACATTCATTACCAGCAGAGCATATACGCCGCTGGTAATTCACATGTCACTTATCTCCCCCCACCGCGTATTCGCCGAGCAGGGAGAGGAGACGTAATCCATAGTTCTCTATGAGAACTGTGGATTATCGTAATGACTGGGACGTATTCCAGCCGTAATTTGCGCACTACAGCACATAATTACTGACTGAAAAACGTCCCATTTTAAGCCGTGTGAACATGGCCTTAGTGTTGGGATATGGACATGCTGTGCATTGAAGGTTGTTTGTGATAGCAGTAAAGAATGCAGAAAATCCTGTGCTCCCATCATAATGATCTTTTATTTGAATTCTTTACCATTGTGAAATCCCCTCTTAGGCTATGTTCACACGGCTTATTGCCGACGGATTTGTGCGCCGTATTGAGCGCACAAATCCGCCGTGAATAAGGGGCGGGACGGGGGCGGGGCCGGAGCGCGGCGGGGGCGCCGCTCCCGGCCCCATAGACAATGCATTGTTTACGGCGCGTCCGCGCCGTAAATAATGTGCATGTCACTTTCTCCCCGCGGCGGATTTGCCGAGCGGGGAGGGAGCGACGGATTCCACTGTTCTAATGAGAGCAGTGGATTACCGTAATGACTCTGACGGATTGGCGCCGTATTGAAGCGCAAATATGGCGCGGAATACGGCGCCAATCCGTCGGCAAATACGCCGTGTGAACGGGGCCTTACTGTTCACAAGGCTGTGTTCACACGTTGAATGTTTCTTGTGTTTTTCAACTGCATCAAAAATGCAAGCAGTTTAAAAAAAAATCCTTTTTTTTTTTTAAAGTTAACCCACAGTTCACCTGTGTTCCAAATTAGCGTTAAAGGGGTATTCTGAGAGTTCAAAAAGCTTGTTCATCCGTCAGGGCATGATAAAAAAAAACAACTAGATGGCAACACTTCAGGTATGTTCACACAGTGGTGTTTTACGCTTATTTTGGGACATATTGGAGGAAGAAATTTGCCTCGGGCTGTCAGCATCATTTCCTCGTTCAAATTCCACACTTGCAAGTGCAGAGGAAACAAATGCTTTAAAGAGAACCTGTCACATAGGTTATGCCCCCCTTGCTGAGGGCACAACAAGGTAGTGTCAGACCTGCTGTTCCCAGCGCTGTGTCCCTTATTCTGTAAGATGCTGCAGTTTTCATGTATTTAATGCTCAAAGCTGCAGTTTTCAGCTAGAAAAGTCATTCAAAGAGTCGTCTTTTTCATACCCCGCCCACCTGAGTCTAGCCCCGCCCACCTCAACTGATAAACCTATTACTTTGAATAGGTAGAAACATGTGAATAACTTCAGTGGGCGGAGCCAACACCTCGACAAAAAGATTTGAGGGGACAATGCTCTAAAACTGCTGCATCTTGCAAAATAAGGGACACAGCGCTGGAAACAGCAGGTCTGACACTTGCCTTTGGGGGCATTATCTATGGACATGTTGACGCCAAACATGAGTCGTGTGAACGTCCCCTTAGGCTATGTTCACACGGCTTAATTGCGGGGCGTAATTACGCCCCGCAATTACACCGTGGGGGCGGGAGCGGGGGAGTGAGCGGGGTGCCGGCACTTCGCCGGCCCATAGACTATCACTGCTAGCGGCGCGTATACGCCGCTAGAAAGTGACATGTGAATTATCTCCCCACCCGGCGGCTTCGCCGGGTTGTGGGAGAGGAGACTAATCCATAGTTCTCTATGAGAACTGTGAATTACTGTAATGAATGGGCCGTTTTCGGGCCGTAATTGGCGCACTTCGGCGCGTAATTACGGACCGAAATACAGCCCATTTTAAGCCGTGTGAACGTTCCCTTATACTCGCCTCTGGGACGCTATCCTTCTGTCACAGACGGCGTGCCATCCATCCCGGTTGTAGTAGTCAATGTTCATCGTTCACGTGAAAGGTGCAACCAATCACAGGCCACAACTTCCCGTGCATGTGACCTCAGTGGCCTGTGATTGGCTGCAACTGTCACGTGAACGACGAATGTTCACTACTGCAGCTGGGATGAACGGGAACGTCCAGGAGGTGAGTGATTCTTTCCTTCTATTTTTTATCCTGCCCCGATTTGATGAACACACTTTTTGAATTATTGGAACACCCCTTTAATTACAAAACTTCGTCAGCATTAAAGCATTCGACTGTTTGGATGCAGTTTTTGAAGCCAAAACGAAGAATGGATTTAAAACAAGAAGTATTCTCCGCCTTTCCTAAAAGCTTTATACATGTAGTAAAAAAAACAAAAAAAAAGGCTATTACCAAATACATTGTTGTTCTGATTTTGCTTCATTTTAGAGCTAAGCAGATCTTATCTCTTGCTTGTGTACACAAGCTTCCCTAGGTTACCAATTGCCTCTTTCTGCTGTCATTGCTCCATCAACCCTCTCTAACCATTGTGATGCCACTCCCTGCTGAGTGTTACCTCCATCACAGGAGCTTGTTCATCTGTTTCTGACAAACTTTTAAGGGTGCATTTACACGACAATGGAAAAAAACAGCTCTGTTTTGACCTCAGCAGAACCGTTCATTACAACCGGTTTTTGGACTGTTTTTGACACAAAAACCCATTGGTTTTTCAGCGGTTTTTGTTTTTTGAACTGTTTTTGTCACTGATTTTGTCCCGGTTTTCCCTGCGATTTTTGGACTGTTTTTCAAGCAGAAAAGTGTACTGAGTGCAAAAGTATTCCTGATTGGTGCAAGAAACCATGTGATTGTTTTTTATCTCCACAATTTAACATTGATGCACAAAGGTCAACTTTATCCCTTTCACTTTAAGCACATGTGCATGTTAGCATAAAAATTTTGCTAGTTTAGGCTAAAAAGAGGATTTATAGACTCGTTCACACTGAAGTGCTTTGCAGAACCTTCCTGTGTTAAAGTGCAAAAGGACCTGCAAAAACACCCACTATAGGTGGGATCATTCTTCACTTTTTTTTTTTGCAAAAACCTAAAACTGCCCAAAAACCGCTCACTAACTTTCTGAGCGGTTTACATTGACTCCAATGTTAATTTTCTGTCTTGAAACAAAGCAGAACATGTTCTAAGTTTTTCGGACCGCCGGAGGTGTGAAAAACCGCCCAGCGGAAAAAACGGTTCAGTGAGGACTGCTGAACTGTTTTTCTATTGAAGTCTATGGGGAAGCGTTACTTGCAGGTTTTCAGACAGTTTCTAAAACCACAAACTGTCTGAAAAAAACAGGCCAAAAACCCTTGCCGTGGGGACAAGCCCTAACACTGTAGAGCTCTGAAGCCTTGTGCACTACAGTTTACAAACCTCCTGTATGCAAGTCCATGTCACGAGTTCAGCTAGGAATAGCAGAGCTGATGTGCCAATCACTGCTCTAAAACCACCCACAGCCTGACCAGGAAGTGTGAGTTTGAATCTGGCTGTGAAGAGCAGCAGGGTCAGAAGACCCCTAATGTAATAAGCAATCACTAAAACTTCTTTAATAGTTTAGTATACATCCAAGGACTATAATGTGCTTCCTCAGGTCTGATAAAACTGGTGAAGAGCTCCTGGTGCCCAGTACTCGGTTACCCCGACTCCTCCATTTAAACGCGGGCTTTCTTGGGTCCTGTTTTCTTCTTTGGAATTGGCAACATGCCACTTTCATTACATCACCATTGGAAGTGAACAGAGATGTAAGCAGATGCACTGATTGACTGACGTCCAAGTTCAGAAGTAGAAGAGAGCTAACAGAGGACCAGAGACATGCGGTGCTGGCGTGGGTGGAGGTGAGTATAGGCTTTTCTTTGGAAGAGGGGGGGGGGGGGGGACACCATAAGTGTCCTATTCATTTCTTAGAGCATCTGGACAACCCCTTTAAAGGGGTTGTCTGCGCCTGATTTTTTTTTTTACTCCAAGTGTGTTATTGAGGCCCCAGGAAAATAAAAAAAAACAATGGACTTCAGTGTGTTCCAGCCATGCGCCTGATAGTCACCTTCAGCTTGGAGCCGAACAGAACATCACTGCTGCAGCCTCCGATTGGCTGCACTGGCCAACATCACGGTTTGAGAGCCTTGATATTTAAAGGGGTTTTGTCAAGAAGTGATTTCCTCACCTAACAGGCTGAGCCCTGAAAAAAAGGGGCGTTTTTGTTTCTGTGTTTACATCACAGAGGAGGTACTTGTTTTTTTAATCGCTCCACCTCACATACATGCTCTAGAGCACTGGTGTCAAACTGCGGCCCTCCACCTGTTGGGAAACTACAACTGCCATCATGCATTTGTAGAATCTATAACACTGGGCATGATGGGAGTTGTAGTTTCCCAACAGCTGGAGGGCCGCAGTTTGACACCCCTGCTCTAGAGGCTGATATTCAGTCTCAGTAGTTGAGCAAACATGTTTGGCTAAACCACAGAGGATAACTGTATTGTGCACAAGCTCTACAGGTTTTGTGTTGTCCCTCTTATCTGCTCAGGAGTAAAGATAAGCTCTGAGCAGGCAGTGTTCACTGACTACAGACAAGGAGGGGAGGGAAGAGGGCTGAGCAGGGAGCATCTACATGTTTACTCAGATAATTACATTACAACCAGTGGATTCTCTATACAGCAGACACAGGCTCTGACACAGAAACAAAGCTAGTGCAGATGTCCAGTAACACTGCTTTTTTTCTCTCCCTCCCTTCCATGCTCCTTCCTGTGTCCTGCCATCAGATAAGAGGTGCAAACAATGCAAGCGTTGCCAGGAGCTTGCCAGATCAGCTCCTAGTCGTAGCTAATGTAAACAGGAAACAAGGGGAATCTAAGTCAGGCTGTAGCTCTCAGAGGCTTCACTTTTTTTATGACATATATTTAGAAAAGTGATTAAATACCCATTTTGGAGGATACTACGTCAACATTAGATCGTGGCAAAACCCCTTTAAACTATGATGTTGGCCAGTGTCACGTGACCACAGCAGCCAATCTGTGACATCCGCTAAAAAGCAGAAGGCGACAAAAGACCAGTGGAGACGATAGCCGGGAACATGGCTGGAACAAGCGTAAGTCTGGAGGTGATTGTGGATGTTTTTATATTTTCTTGGGGACTCGGCAGCACACTTGGAGTGAAAAAAGGAGAGGTGGACAATCCCTTTAAAGTGACATCTGGCTGCAGCTGTGTGCGAATCCAGCCTAAGAAAAGTAATGGTAATAGAACACTTATGCAGATAGTCTTTCCTCTGCAGCTGTGACCTTTATGAAACCTTCCTGGGCTCTCTATAGCTCGTTTTATCATCCATCCAGTTTCCATAAATTGCCATTTTTTGGCTGCAGAGCTTCTACAGGTAAAACAAGTTGCTTTTCACCTCAGAAGGCACTTTAAGGGTGTGTTCACATGGCTTATTTGGACGTTGATTTTTCAGCGCCCAAAACAGCATCAAAACCTCGTTTGAAACACGCTTCTACAGAAGAGGGTTTTGGGCGAGGTTTTCACCACTGTTTTCACCCATACAAATTAATAGCCAGGGCAAAAACCACGCCGAGAAACACGTTCTGAAGCTCTCCATTGATTCCTATGGGGATTTTCAGCTCTGAAAGCACTTCAAGAATTGACATGATACTTTGGATGCATTTTGGCTGCAACAAACGCACCCTATAATTTTAAACAGGACGCCTGTTGCGTCAAACAGATAAAGAATTGACATGACAATTCTTTGACCGGATCTGAGAGACGCATCAGAAAGAAACATGTAAAGCACACATCAGTGATCACTCGTCTGAACGCCGGTTAGTGTTTTACATTGAAAGCAATGTAAATCACACTGCACATTGCTAGATGTGTGTTTGGGTCCGAAACATGGATCCAAATACGCATCTAAAAACGTATGCAAACACGAAGTCAACATGCTGTGTGAACATACCCTAAGGAGAGCTCCACAGATGGCAGATCTTGATGCAGCTTTTAATCCTGGTATCTACAACATAACAAAACTGGCCTGATTAGCCGTCATCTCAGTATTGCAGTTGATGTAATTGCTGAGCGAGATGAACAGCTGCCATAGTCTAGCACAGCAGAAGAGACATTGCATACACAAGTGGCAGATCAGGAGCAGGTGTCAATAATTGAGGTGTCATGTAATTATCGTCTCTTGCGCTACTGCAACATCTAGTCATCAAGGGTGTGGTGTGTTGTTGGGGAAAAAAGTGATGCGTTGTTACATAGACTCTTCTCATATTGTGTCCTGCAATGTCACCTTAGGTATAAAGTTGGAGGGATTCCCCAATCTTTACCTCCGACATCCCTCAATCACATTATTACTGTTTATTTTAAAGCACCATTCATTTCGGTGCATTGTACCCAAAGAGATTTAAATACATAATGAAATCAGGACAAATACAGTATAAAAACTAAATCACAGACTGATACAAAAGGAGAGGGGACTCTGCCTGCAAGACCATCTATTATTCCAACCTACGGAAGGTGAGGGACGGAGATGTGTGTATTATGGTCTAGTGGCAGCAGGGTTGTTGTAAATTGTAGGCTTTTCTGAAGAGATGGGGTTTACAGGTGGGGTTGGGGGTTGGGGTGGAGACATTTTGGAGACCGTGGTGTGAGGAGCGGAGATTGCATGAGAACAGCTATATGGAGATTAAAGCAGAGATGTATGGGGGAGACTTGTAGGTCATGGCTTGTAGCTTGAACTGAATTTGCTGTATAGCGGGTAGCCACTGAAGGGATTGGCAGAGGGGAGAGAGAGGGATCAGCCGGGCAGCGAAGTCGAGGATGGATTGAAGGGAAGCAGGAGAGCTAAACAGGAGGCCGCAGAGAAGGATGTTGCTGTAATCTAGGCAGGAAATGATGAGGGCATGTATGAGCATCTATAGATGGAGCGGATATGGGAAATAGTTTTCAGGTGGAGGTGGTAAGAGCTTGGGTGTATGGTTTGAAAGACGGGGTATTCCAAGACAGCTAATTTGCGGTACTGGGGAGAGCATGGCGCAGAAACAGCCGCGCAGAGTAGATGCCGACCACCCAGACTAAAGTCAAGTCAAAGAGCATGCACCACAGCCCGGTGCTGATCCGCGGCTCGGCGGTTGGGGGCCCCTGATATAGACAATAGATACTCTGGGATCCTAGAGAGCAGCGAGGTTTCTCAGGGTTCATGCACCATTGTTGTAAGATTTTTGCTGCCTTGTACATTGATGCACTCTCCAACCATTTTTGATTAGTTTTCCTCGCATTCATGTACCTGTGAAGTTGTTTATATGGAGTCAGTGAAAGCCATTTTGCTTTTACATGACTGAATCTGATTGCACATTTAGCACCTTCTCTATGGCTCCCCCTTGGAGCAGAGGTATGGTAGACACACAATGCGGTTGTGTTGCAGTTTGTCAAGTTTCTATAATTCTTACTTGCAGAACTTTTATGTAATGTTGACGCCGCGTTCATTGCTTTTTGTTTTGTGTGTTCCTCAGTTGGCCACGTAATTTAACTGGTTCATCCACATGTTCATGGGTTAGCTGAACCACATGCGGTTGAGGCAGAAGTTCAGAACGTCACCCATTGCTACTGCATAGAGTATAGAAGCGCCGGCCTCCTGACGAACGCCCCTGCCCGGTAGATAATCATCTGCAAATGGCAAAATAATAGTAATAAAAAAACAGGTGGCCACATCTAAATCACTTTGTAGCTGCAATATTATGGGTGCAGCATAACACACTTAAAAGACTGCACAACTTCAAAGCAACTGCAGTGTGTGCTCTGACCCTTGGGGAGGAAACACAAACTTGTGGCCGTGCAACCTCACCAGTATGATTCAGCAAACTGGCACAGCCACTGGTGGCACTTTGGGGTGGGATGGTAGCCACATGTGGGCATTCCCAAGGTTTTATTAACGTAGCTTATTTCCAAGTATGTGTTACTAAAACTCTGCATTTTTAATGTCTCTCGCAGTTTAGCTGAAGATGGCTAGCAGACATGAGTCTCGGAGTTACCTGAAGCCAATGTCGGTGTAGTCTATGACATCAGGTCATAGTTATCATTTTGCATCCATGGCGAACTCTGAGAATGACCTGTCAGAAGAAGAGCCGGAGGAGTATAAGCTGCGGCCCCGAGGGAGAGAAAAGACCAGGAGAAGCACGTCTAAGGAACGTCTGGACGATATTATACTTCTAAACAAGGACATTATTGAAGGGGACACATTAAATTCTCTAGCTCTACAACATTGCTGTACTGTAAGTACTGATGGTGGCTAAGCACTGATCTGCAGTATATTGAGCTCATGGGGCTGTTTCTATTAAACGTTTGTCGTATGTAGTTGGTGGTTACTATTTTGTTTTTTTTGGTGGGAGAACCAATTTAATACCCCAAGGTAACACATAGAATGCAGACGACATGACTGAGAAACGGAATAATAATGGCCATGAATTGCCTCTACAGCAGCTAGCGGAGGGCAGATGAATGGCTGACAATTCATGGATGGCTCAGGTGCACCAGACTGAGTGCTGCTCTTATATAGCAATTCTCCGTGTGGCTCACAATCTAGTGCATCAGGGATTAGACCAGCATCACAACACAAAGCAACCCCATGAGGGGAAAAAACTCAAGAAGATTACTTTTTTTTCCCCAGAAATAAATATATATATATATATATATATATATATATATATATATATATATATTTTATATATATTTTTAAACTATTAAAACAGGCATAATGAGACAGCTTAAAGAGAACCAGTCAGATGGTTTGTGTTGCCCTATCTGAGAGCATTATGTGATAGAGGAGAGGAGCTGAGCTCATTGATATATAGGATTATATTATAGAGAGGAGAGAAGCTGTGCTCTGTGATATATAGGGTTATATGATAGAGGAGAGGAGCTGAGCTCTGATATATAGGATTATGTGATAGAGGGAGAGAAGCTGAGCTCTGTGATATATAGGGTTACATGATAGAGGAGGAGAAGCTGTGCTCTATGATATATAGGGTTATATGGAAAAATTGGTACTGGAAAATATAAAAACAGATGCCAAGGCGCACTCCTAGTGCAGAAAACGTAAAAAAAATTTTTTAGGGTGTTTATATAAGTGAGACTCTCACCTTACAGTAGTTGTATTCAGGCATATAGTAAGCAGCTGGTCCCGACTCCTCAAATCTTGGAAGCGGTACCTCGAGTCCTCGATGTCAGAATATGCAATTCAATTTTACTTTTGTATGGCAAAAGAAAATTTAAGGAGATAGCAAGGGTCTAGCGCTTTCGATAATAGTAGTAATGGCAGTGCCGAATCAAATAAGGGATATGATCCCAAATAGGATTTATCTCTTTATTAAATAAATAAAATATAACCACTAATTGAACTATAAAATAAGTCAGACCTTTTGAATAAGTCTGTAAAAAGAGGAGACAGATGCAACGCATTTCGCCGATTCACGTGCTCGGCTTCATCAGGCAGTATGTGGCTGCTGCATGGAAGTCCATGCTTTATATAGCACTGAGTTAAATAAAGTTTCAACAAAAACAGGAAATTGCAAATAAAGTTTCAACAAAGACAGGAAGTTTCAAATAAAGTTTCAACAAAGACAGGAAACTGCAAATAAAGTTTCAACAAAGACAGGAAGCTGCAAATGAAATTTCTACCAAAACAGGAAAAAGCACATTAATAAAGTTTCGACCAGACAGAACGAACATGGGATTAAATAGGTACCAAATATATATAAAGTAAAACAATAAATTGATTAACAAACTAAATATCTATATACAGAGAAGATATAGCAGGATTGCTTAAATTTTCAAATATATACATTTTTGTATTGAACGTAACTGATTAGTCCTGAAAGGATTATATTAAGCTGTTCTCTGACAACCACTAATCAAAATGTGTTCTCTATGAAAGTAAGTGTCCAAATAAGGCTGATAGTGTTGCCAATATAGATACTAATTACTAGATTAGAATACAACATATCTGCTGATGAATGCTTATTCGAAAAATAGATAAAAATTGAAGTGGAATAAAATAGTTCCTCAGAGGCACCCGATAACGTGGAATCCTCTGGGATAAAATCAGATCACATTAGCGGTCTAAATTCTTCTAGATATAAAAGATACAACATGATGAGACCAAGTCATGCGGCATCTTTAAAAAGTGGTATAAAATAGTGCATATGAAACTATAAAAAGAATATTCTTCACTGATCTATAAATTCATCGGCCTCACTAAGGCCATGAGGAAAAAGGGTTTTTAACTGGAAAATCCAGAACATTTCTCTATCCCTTAAAACTCAAAAACGGTCAGGAATTGTATCATTAATTTGTTCTATTGGTATCACCTTATATTGCGGAATTTCATTTTGATGTTCATTTAACATATGTCTTGAAAGACTGTTTTAGAATTTTACATTATAGCGGTATACATTAAGTCTTGTGGAAAGCTTGGTGGTAGTACGTCCCACATATTGTATCCCACATTTACATTCAATTAGGTATACCACATACATTGAAGTACAAGATAAATGAGATCTAATTTCGTATTGTTTGCCGGTGCTATTGGATTTAAACTTATTGCATGTAGCAATTTCTTCACAGCATTTGCATGTTGAATGACCACAGAGGGATGATCCTTTCTGTCCTGAGATGACAGCATTTCTCTTTTTGTGTTGCTTCAATCCTGAAGGTGCAAGCAAATTTTTTAGAGTGACAGCCCTTCTGTAGGTTATTTTAGGCATTTTAGAAATAATAGGAGACAATAGAGGATCTTTTAAAAGTAACCCCCAATGATTCCTTAAAATTTTTGAAAATTCTCTGTGTTGGGAATTGTAAATGGTAGTAAAATTATACTGTAAATTTTCATTAGATCGGTTTTTCTTATCGGTGATTTTTTTATTTTTTTTAATAATACAAACTTGTTGTGATAGCTCGCTGGCTTTATTGGTTGATGTTTGAATAAGATTACTAGGACACCCTTTTTTCAAAAATTTATCCGCAGTTTCTTTAGCTTGAATGTTTAAAATCTGCATCAGTCGTGCAATTTTTACGCACTCTCCGAAATTGACTGAAGGGAGTATTCCTCTTCCAGCTATTGTGATGATTGCTATTGAAGTGAAGATAACTGTTTGAGTCGACTGGTTTAAAAAATGTACGGCTCTGAACATGATTATTGTGGTGATATAATGTTAAATCAAAAAAATTAATGCTGTCAGGATTAATATCCATTGTGAATTGAATTCCTTTTGGATTGGAATTCAAATGTCTCAAAAAAACCACGTGCTTCATCTGGGATCCCATCCCAGATGAATTTTAAATCATCAATATATCTTTTGTAAAGTTTGATGTTATTAGGATAGATAGATAGATAGCAGATATGTTGTATTCTAATCTAGTAATTAGTATCTATATTGGAAACACTATCAGCCTCATTTGGACACTTACTTTCATAGAGAACACATTTTGATAAGTGGTTGTCAGAGAACAGCTTAATATAATCCTTTCAGGACTAATCAGTTACGTTTAATACAGAAATGTATATATTTGAAAATTTAAGCAATCCTGCTATATCTTTCTCTGTATATAGATATTTAGTTTGTTAATCTATTTATTGTTTTACTTTATATATTTGGTACCTATTTAATCCCATGTTTCTTCTGTCTGGTCGAAACTTTATTAATGTGCTTTTTCCTGTTTTGGTTGAAATTTCATTTGCAACTTCCTGTCTTTGTTGAAACTTTATTTGTAACTTCTTGTCTTTGTTGAAACTTTATTTGCAACTTCTTGTCTTTGTTGAAACTTTATTTGCAACTTCTTGTCTTTGTTGAAACTTTATTTGCAACTTCTTGTCTTTGTTGAAACTTTATTTGCAACTTCTTGTCTTCGTTGAAACTTTATTAGCAACTTCCTGTTTTTGTTGAAACTTTAACTCCGTGCTATATAAAGCATGGACTTCCATGCAGCAGCCACATACTGCCTGATGAAGCCGAGCACGTGAATCGGTGAAACGCGTTGCATCTGTCTCCTCTTTTTACAGACTTATTCAAAAGGTCTGACTTATTTTATAGTTCAATTAGTGGTTATATTTTATTTATTTAATAAAGAGATAAACCTATTTGGGGTTAAATCCCCTTTTTTTATTCGGCACTGCCCTTACTGCTAATTTTCGGAAAACGCTAGACCCTTGTATCTCCTTAAATTTTCTTTTGCCTACAAAAGTAAAAATTGAATTCATATAGGGTTATATGAAAAGAGATAGAGAAGCTAAGCTCTGTGATTTTAAGGGTTATATGATAGAGGGGGGAAAAGGGTGAGCTTGTAAATATATGGGGGTTATTTTTTTTGAGGGGGAGAAGCTGAGCTCTGTGATATACAGGGTTTTTTATGAAAGAGGGGGAGAAGCGGGAACCCTCTGTGATATATAGGGTTATTTGATAGAGGGAGAGAAGCTGAGCTCTGTGATGGTAGTTTTTATTTTGATAGGGTAGAGAAGCTGAGTCTGTTGATTTAGGGTTTTTTGATAGGGGAGAGAAGTTTAGGCTCTGTGATTTTATAGGGTTTTTATGATGAGGAGAGAAGCTGAGCTCTGTGATATATGGGGTTTTTTTGATAGGGGAGAGAAGCTGGGGCTCTGTGTTTTAACAGGGTTATTTGATAGAGGAGAGAAGCTGAGCTTGTGATATATAGGGTTATATGATAGAGGGGGAAAAGCTGAGCTCTGTGATATATGGGGTTTTATTTGATAGAGTAGAAAAAGCTGAGCCCCTGGATAAAAGTGCTTTATGGGGTTTTTGATCCAAATTTTCTAAGAAAAAAAGCAAAAAAAAATCGGGAAAATTTGAAAGTCCTGTGACCCACCAACATACAGTGATTGACAGTTACCTTTGTAAAAACCCACTGGTTGCAAAAAACCCCTTTTTATATCAAGAGTTTCAGCTTCTCCCCCTCTATCTTTAAAAACCCTATATATTCAAAAACTCTGCTTCTCTTTTTTTCATCACTTTCCGGGCTCAAAGTAGGGCAGCTTTCCCCCCTGACGGGCCCCCCTTTTTAACTGAAACATTTTAAAAGGGCCCCTTTTTACCCGGGGAGGGGGGCCCGGGGGTTTTGGCCGGGGGGTTTCCAACGGGGTTTTTCCCCCCCCCAAACCCCCAGGGCCCAGTTTATTAACATTTTTTCCCTTTTGGGGAAAACCCACGTTAATTTTCACTTTGCCGGGGCCCAAAAACCTTGCGCGTGTGGAAAAAACTCTCCTGTCAATTACAGACAGGGAGTGCTCTGCGCGACGGCCGTGCGGTGCCACCGCAGGCGTCGCCGCGGGTGGGCCGCGGCTCGCGACGCTTTTTGCCCCCTGCTATCATTTTGCATGGGGGCAAACCTTCGGGCCCCCGTTTCCCCGTGATTTTTGAGCGAGGATTCGGACGAATTTTTTGGCGGGGGAAGCCCGGGCCCAAAAACCCGCCTTTGTGAACTTCCCCTAATAAGGAAACGGTAAACTTGTTTATAATCTAATAATGCACAAAATTTTTTCACAAGGGTTTTGAAAAAATTTGGTGCATCTTAGACACTTTTTACCCAAAAAATTTTTTTACCACCTTAGTTTACATCAATAATTGCACAAACCATTTTTGCCCCCAATTTTTTGGGGTGAATGTTTTTGCACCGGGAAAGTTCAAAACCGCCCCCTTAGGTAAAAACCTCCCAATTTTCCGGGCAAAGCCTTGCCCCAGTCCCCTAAAACCAGTTTTGCCAAAAAATTGTGCCAAAGTCTTGTTTAATTACCTTAACAAATGTACCCCATTTAAGCTAAAATTTTTCCTTTCCAATTTCTGGGATCATTTTTTCCCTTTGCTGTGTAGACTGGTACAGAGTCAGCAGAGAGAAGAATTTAACTATGGCTTTTTTGTGCTGTTGGAGATCTGTATATTCAGGATAGCAATAGGGTGCAACACACCAATAAAATGACACACTTCATAAAATAACACTGCAGCTGCTATAAAGCACAGACACCACTGCCCTGTATATACACAAAAGGAAAGTTTGTGTCTCCGGGTTTGGAAAAGTCTTTTTTTTTTAAAAGGTTGAAAATTTTTAAATTCTTTCCGCCATACATAATTTTAATAAATTAAACCAAAATGGATTACTCAGTATATTTCCTGACAGAAGTCAGTCAGACCCTGTACATATAACAGTAAGCTGCTGAGACGGGGATTACTAAGGGGCCCTTTTTACCGGGGGAAGGAAAAATACCGGTTGGTTTATCGAAGGGTATTTGCCCCTTTTTTTAAGTGCTTTTCCCCATGGCCGCGGGGGGGGGGGGGGGGGGGGGCGCTTTTTCCACGATAGCGGAAAAAAAGCCCTCCCCTTTCTTTTTGGGATTTGGCACAGATTCCGGCCGAAAACCTTATTTGGGGAAATATTCCCGGGGGTTTTTCCATAGAAGCTCGTTTGAAACCCCGGTGTTTCGGGCCGTGTAAAAAACCGCCCGAAAAACCCGTGGTGGGGCCCATCCCCCAAAAGGGAAGACATGTAGCCCAAAAAAACAGCAGCTTGTAGGTGGTTTCCTGGATACAGCAGGAGATTTTCAATTTTTTTTTCTTTTTTTTTTAAACATTGTAGAAACTAATGTAAAATATATAGACTAATAACTTTATATTTTTTTAAATTTAAGCGCTAAATAAAAAAGTGAAATCTAAACACCTGACCTTTTAAAATTAAACTTAAGGTCATTTTTTCAGATATGTTATTTTTTTGTTAAAAAAGAAAATAATTTTTGGGATTTTTACATAGTGGTATGAGTGCTTTTTTTCTGTGGGCTGAGTTGTATTTTTTATGGTACTATTTATAAAAAGCTACTGCTGTTGTTGTAAAATGAAAAAAAGTTATACTCTCCTCTCCCTTTACCTCGAATCCAATGCTGCACTTTCCTCACTCTCTGCAGATCTTCTGTTTTTTCTCCGATCGTGATCCGACCAGGACAGATCAAACAATTTGGCCAAGTATTATGCCATTGGTTTGGCATCCCCTTTCGGGGAAAATTTTCCTTTTTTCCCGGGTGGTTCACCCAATGGCACGGGGGGCACTGCAGCCAATCGGCAGCTGCACCAGTGGCGTCCTGTTCAGACCAAGACCAGAGGAAAGTAAGGAAAGTGCATCGCTAAATCCGAGGTGAGATGAGTGGTAAGTATAACTTATTTATTTTAAAATAGTAGCATTATCCTAAAAAAAAAAATTTAACCAATAACAATTGCCCCTTTGGGTTTTATGGTTTATAGTTTTTAAAGGGGTTTTTTTTTTTCAGACACCCATGAAAATTTTTAAAACCTTTGGGTGTAAACCTCAATATGTTTTGGCAAAAATGTTTTTTGTTTTTAAAAACCACAAAATTTTGCTTGTTTTAATTTACAGGGCTAAAATCCTTTGGGAAGGACCTATCGGGCTCCAGGAAAACCCTTTCTTAATTAAAAAGGAGACTAAAATACAAAACACTTCCTTAACCCCTTAAAGGGGCCCTTTGGGGCCCGTACCCATACGCCCCAGGTCTTTTGGGGGGTTTAAAAGCACCGGCCCGTATGGATTTCCTGAGGATCGCGCGAACTCTAAAGCAGATTTCGGGGGCGATCGGCGGGGGGTTTTGCAGTGTATTTTACAGCTGACATCCCGCCCCATCGGCCCCCCCCCCGGATCGCCCCGGGGGGGGGGGTTTAAACCCCTTTTAAAAATTTATCGCGACGGGGGGGGGTCGCAAAAAACTAAGAGAAAAACCCCGGAGGAGATCGTCCTCCTGGTCTCTGTCGGGGCGGGAAGGAACGGCGGCGTTCCCGGGGAAGCTCCGGGCCCCCCTTACGACTCCAGGAAGGCAGGGGGAATCCCTTTCCCGGGTTGTCTGTAAAGCCCACGACGCCGGCCGTGCCCTGTGGGCAGCCCCGGAAATGGGAGGGACGTTTTTAAATGGGAAACCCTTACATACCAAACAAGCTTTTAAATGATTCCTATTGAATGAGAGTTTTCTAAAAAATTCTTTTTAAAAATCCCTAGGGGGGAAAAGTAAAAAAAAAAAATGGGGAAAAAGGGTAAAAAAAAAGTAAAAAAAAGGGGGAAAAAAAAAGTAAAACACAAACAAAAAAAAATAAAATAAAAATACTTTAAAACCCCCCTTTTTCCCCTTTAAAAAACCCCAATTTCCCCCCAAAAAAGATCAAAAAAAAGTACCCATTTTTGGTATCGCCCGGGTGCGTAACGACTCCCCCCTAAAAATTTTGTATTTTAAATTTAAACCCGTAGGGTTTGAACCCCGTAAAAAAAAACAAAAAAAAAAAATCACAAAATTTAAAAGATTATTGTTTCATCCCCCCAGCCCCATAAAAATGGAATAAAAAGCGATAAAAAAACTCCTATAAGCCCCAAATTTTTTTTGTCCCAAAAAAAATGTAAATTTCCTCCCGCAAAAAACAAGTTCTTATACGCTTGTATTCGGAAAAATAAAAAAAAGTATAGCTCCAGAAGATAGCATGCATAAATATTGTTTTTTCACAATAAAAACACTTTTTTTTTTTTTTAAAGTGTTCAAAAAATAAAAAAAAACTATTAAAATAGGGTATGCCAAATGTAGCGACCCCCAAAAAGTAAAGCTAACCCTTTTCCGGATACTGCACGGTGAGCCCTGTTAAAAATTTAAAAATTAAAAAAAAACTAATAGGATTGCAGTTTTTTTTTCTTTACCCTGGCCCCCAAAAAAAGGGTTTTAAAAAAATCAAAAAAACCTTGTCCCCCCCCCAAAAGATTTTAATAAAAAGTCAACTCCTCCCCGCAAAAAAAAAAGTCCCTACACAGCTTTCCCGCAAAGAAAAAATTTAAAAATTATGGCCCCTCAAACTATTTGGTTTATGCAAAAAAAGTATTTTCCCGTTTGGAAAAAAAAGTGTTTTTTTTTTTGTATAAAAGCAGTTTAAAAAATTAAAAAAAATTTTACAAATTGGGATCGTGTAATCGTATTGATGGTTTTTAGTAAAAACCCACCCTGTCATATATACCCTACAGTGACCGCTATAAAAAATAAAAAAAAAAAAAACACTACCAAAATTGCTTTTATTTTGTTCAAAACATCTGAAAAAAACCTTAATTAAAAAATGTGAACCCTTTGCATCTATGAACCCCATAATGGTTACCAATAAAAATTCAACTCATTCCCGCAAAAAACCCAACCATTCAAGCTCTGCCACAGCAAAAAAAAGTTATGGCTGTCATAATAGGGGCAAAATTAAAAAAGCAATTTTTTATTTGACGGGATTTTACTGTGTAAAAGTAAAAAAAAAAGAAAAAAATATATAAAAAACTATATATTGTTAAATTTTTTTCCGACCCCCATTTGTAAAGTTATCAAAATTTATTTTTCACTGCACGGGCGAAATGCTGTAAAAATTGAAACTCAAAAAAAAAATGACTTTAACTGCGTTTTTTTTCCCCCCCAAATTTTTATTGCCCCAAAGCTAAAAAAAAAAATAAAAACACCTGTTTCACTCCAAAATGCCCCCAGTAAAACCCCTTGATTAGATCCCCGATGGGTGTTAATCCAAAAAAGGGGGGACCCTTTTGGGGAAAGTTTCGCCTGTTTTTTACTTTTGGGGGCTTTCAAATTTCGACATTTGGGCCCCCCCCAAAAAACTGCGGGTTTCCCAAAAACCAAAAAAGCGCTCCCTCCTTTATAAGCCCTTTCATGCGGCCCCAAAAAGCAGTTTAAAACCCACAGGGACGGTTTTGCCAAAAATTGGAAAAAATTGCTTTAAAAAGAGTTTTTGGGGGTTTTTTTTTTTTCCCGGATTTCTTGTATATGTGAAACATTTTAAGCTAAAATTGAGATTATTGGAAAAAAAATTTTTTTTTCTTTTCACAGCTTTATGCTAACAAAAAATTTGTGAATCACCTGTGGGGTCTTATATCAATGCACCCCCGGAATATTCCTTAAGGGGTTTTAGTTTCCCAAAATGGGGGTTATTTAGGGGTGTTTATTAAGTTTTAGCCCTTAAAGGGTGTCCCCCAAAAATGAAATGGCGCCCAAATAAAATCGTATTGAAAATGAGACCCCGGATTAGCAGGTGCTCCCCTATTTGGGACTTATGGTTTTTAGCCCCAAAAAATGCAAATAGGGCCAATTAAAGGGTTTTCTCTAAAAACGGCCCCGACCTGGGGGGAATTTATATTAAGGTTTCTTTTACCCAGTCAACCAAATTTTTCCGGGATTCCCCGGGGAAAAATGGATAAATATTTTAAATCGGGAAAAAAAGTGAAATTTTGGGAAAATTTCACCCCACTTTGTTTAATTTCTTGGGGAAAAATCTAAAGGGTTATCAAAATTCCCTTTAAAAAATGTTTTTAATACGTTTTAAAGGGGGTTTTTTTCTTTGTGGGGATTATTTATGGGGGGTTTTTATTTAAAATGCAGGCCCTCAAAGCCACGTGAACTGTAGTGGTCCCTAAAAAAAAGTTTTATTGCAAATTTTCGAAAAAATTTTGAGAAATTTTTACTAAATTTCAAAACCCTTAATGTCGTAAAAAAAAAAAAAAAATATTTAAAAAATGATGCCCAACCCATAGGGACAAGGAGATTTCAGTTATAAAATATTTTGTTGTGAATTTAAATTTTCTGGCTTTTTAAAGCCCGAAATTTTGCAACTTTAAAATCGCAAATTTTTCCCAAATTTTTTTTTAAGAAATTTTTATATTTTTCACAAACAAAAAAAAGGAAATTTTATGGAAAAAAAATTTTTTACTTTAACCCTTTTAAAACCCCCAATGTGTCCGAGAAAACAGTCTTGAATCACATGGATAGGGAAAAGTGTTTAAAAGTTATTCTCACAAAAAATGGACACATGTCAGATTTCAAAAAAAGGGCTGGGTCAGGAAGGCCAAAAAAAGGCTGGGTTTTTTAAAGGGGGTTAAATATGCTTCATTTGGGGAAAAACAATGCATTTCCCCTTGTATTTCAGTTTTTAAAAAAAAAAGCTTGATGAATAAAATATGTTGACAGCTTGTTAAAAAATAACTGCCTTTTTGAGTGGAAGATTTTCCCGTTTAAAGGGGGAGCCCGGGAAATCTCCCTCATTTTTACACTGGTAGTAGTGTTATATAGATGTCTGTGTGTTTGGGGAGGGAAAGGCGAAGGAACTGGTAAACCCCGTCACAAATTTTGTTTTTTAGTTGCTTTGCCTGAAATGTATGTATAGTGGAGACCCCCGTTTTCCCCCCCCCGCACAGTTTGGGGTTTTCCCCAGAAGGAATCCTACTAAAATTATGATTTTTTGATTGACAAAGTCAAAGTAAAACCTGGTGTCCTGTAACACTGAGGTAAATCCTCTGATTTGTTAATGACCTGTATTAGAGAAAAGTCTTATAATTTAATCTATCAATTTTTGTGAGTTTGTGATAGGTACTCTTTAAAGCGGTATTCCCGTTACAGCAAGTGCTGCTGGGAAAGGGGCCCAAATTTCTGTAAAGTAAGGGAAATTTTTAAAATTTATGTTATTAAGAAATATGTATGCTTTACCTTTTATTAGCCTTTTTTGCACCTTCAACTTTCTCTCTTGTCTCTATAGTTACCGGCCGCCACTGTGTGCTTTCAGTGATGGCCAATAATACAGCATTACTATGGTGTTGCCTGTAGCCGGGATAGCAGAGATGCACATTTTTATGTTTACTCCTCCCTCTCCCTGGCCACAGGAACTTATTCTCAGACAGTCTTTGATAACGCTGGAGAACAAGGAGACGAGAGTAAGTTGAAGGCGCAAAAAAGGCCTGTATTGGGTAAAGCAAACGTATTTTTTTTTATTAACATGCATTCTGAAAACTGCTTAGTTTACAGAAAATGGCCCTTTCAGTAGCACTTGCTGTGATGGGAACACTAACATTTTTTTTTTGTCTGTCATTGATTAGAGGGTTTAATTTTTGAGGGGCTGAGGTCTAGTTTTTATTGCTACCAGTTTGGCATTTACTGTGCAGGAAGAATAATGTGTATGGAATATTCACTCACTTATACTCTCCATGTTTGATGCCGTGAACGGGTTAAATTTGTACTTGCCTTTATAAAGGTTTGCATAAATCAATAGTACAAGCAAATATAAGAAAGTTTATAGTATAAATAGTTACATAGCCTGAGTTTAATGTATGCTCCTAACTATATTCACAGGTTGCAGACCTCAAAAGAGCCAACAACCTCATTAATGAACAGGACTTCTTTGCATTACGGTCAATAAAAATTCCAGTGAAGAGGTTTAGTTTACTGACAGAGACACATTTCTCCCCAAAAGGAAAGACTTCAAGGTCGGCATCTACATCCCTTCCTCCCGAAGACCAGATCCACTCCTCGCCTCTCGAAGCACTATCTACCGAGACAGTTGACTCTTTCTTACAAGAAGTAGACCGAGACATTGAACAGATTGTGAGGGTCACAGACCTGAAGAAAGAAAATCTGCATGAAGTGGTCTCTGCTTTTAGCCAGGAACGCCATTTTGACACCGAGCTCAAAGTGGTTCGAAAAAAAGATCCTTATCATGGAGCGGACTGGGGATTGGGCTGGTGGACAGCGGTTATGATCATGGTCATTGTGGGAGTAATCACACCAGTATTTTATTTTCTTTATTATGAGGTTTTAAGCAAGGAAACTCCTTCGAATGCCTCACATGCAGGGTGAGGAGCACAAACTAAATGTGCCGTGAGCTTAAAGTGCAATCATTCTGTGAGACGGAGCCGCATTAGTATTCCTGTGAGAAGAAATCAACCCAGAGAATACAATTTAAGGGTATATTCACACCATGACACAGGTCTGAGGGGATCCCCTGAGGTAATTTCTGCCACAGGCTTTGGCTTTATTTCAACAGATGTTGGATGACGCGAATCTGTATCTAGGTATTAATCTAACATGATTCTACATAAAAAGTGGGTTTCAAATCTACGGTGGAGAAAACCCCCGCCATAGTTAAAGGGATGTTACCACGAAGCAAAGTGTACGGCACAGGTGGGCTCTGAGTCAGCCGAGTTGACCGTGCATGAGAATAAGTAGGACGATGCTTGCAATTCCCCATTTAGCTCTATGGGAGCCGGGCGCACGCACTTGACTATATTCCGGGAGCTCCCATAGAAGTGAATAAGGAGGATGGCTGCAAGTGTCGCCTTCCTTATTCTCATTTACGGTCAGTTCGCAGATAGCCGACCTGTGCAACACACTTTGCTTTATGGGAGAACCCCTTTAACTATGTAACCGACGGTGCAAATCCCCATTGCTAACAATGTTATGGAGAGCCCACATGGTTTTCATGTGGAATATGCGCAGTTCAACACCTGTGAACATGCCTTTAGCGTTTACCCACAGGGCTTTGTTGTCGTTCATCTTGTAGTACATGAGCCTCTTCTGTTGCTTCATACTCCTCCAACGTCAGCGTTTTTTTTTTTTTGTAGTATGAATCTGACAGATAAAATGTTACATTCTCCATTAGTCTTCATATGTACACAAGTGTTATTCTAGGATAGAAAATCTATGTACTTGGAATCCAACAAAGCCTGCACAGCAGTGTATGGGGACTATGGAGGGTGTTCCCACAAAGCAAAGTGTGTTGCACAGGTCGGCTATCGGCTAGCTGCGAACCGACCGTACATGAGAATAAGGAAGGCGACGCTTGCAGCCATCCTCCTCATTCACTTCTATGGGAGCTCCTGGAATATAGTCAAGTGCGTGCGCCCGGCTCCCATAGAGCTGAATGGGGAATCGCAAGCACCGTCCTACTTATTCTCATGCACGGTCGACTCAGCTGACTCGGAGCCAACCTGTGCAGTACACTTTGCTCCGTGGTAACATCCCTTTAACTATGGCGCGGGTTTTCTCCACCGCAGATTTGAAATCCACTCATGTTAGATTGATACCTAGATACAGATTAGCGCCATCCAAAATCTGTTGAAATAAAGCCAAAGCCTGTGGCAGAAATTACCTCAGGGGATCCCCTCAGACCTGTGTCATGGTGTGAATATAATAGAAGAGTACAAACTGTATATAGTGTTCTGCTGTGTACATGAGACCTTACTGTTCCCACTAGGGCTTTTCAATGCTTCAGATTGGCTCAGACAAGCATTGAGCCAACCACGTTACAGAATAAGAAGGACGGCGCTTGCGGTCATCCTCATTCACTTCTATGGGAGTTCTGAGTTTGTTTACCTTTATTGGTAACTCCCATAGAGATGAATAGGAAGGATAGCCACAAGCACCACCCTCCTCAATCTGTAACACGGTTGACTCATAGCTAGCTGAGCCAAACTGAAGCATTGAAAATCCGTAGTGGAAACACCCCTTAACAAGCACACTGCTTTAAGCTGATTATAATTTAGAGACCACACTGCAGGTTTGACCATATTGCAGCCACACATTGGGCCGCTGTGCGTTGCCTACTTGTAAACCCAGCTGGCCAGCCACGGTGCTGCCGATTTGGTGAATCTAATTTGGACCACTGTAGATTTTTGTGCTGATTTGGTTCAGGTCAGGGTATTACTGGCACAATATGAGTGCTAGAATACGGCCACATTAGGCAGTCTACGTCTAAAGCAAACTTTAAATTGACATGGCTCTACCTGTGGTCACGTTCCCTGCCCCCATTCTTTCAGCAGAAAATCTTGAAAGAAATCTAGACCTCAGGTATACAAGTATAGGTAAGTCCTGAGGCCATAATAACCTTGAAGATGAGACTTTTAAAAGAGGGGGTTGCTCAGCGTTGCAGTGCAATTGCTCCTTTCTGTGTGTTATGTAGTTTTGTACTTGCTGCCAAATTTCAACACTGTGGAAAGTAACCACTTGTATTTTATATTTCTCATTCTACTAAAACTATAAATTACTATTTCAGATTTGTGTTTTTGTATTCATTACCAACATTTGCAGTCTTGAGTTTGCATCATCAACCTTGTTAATGGGGTTGTCTTTAGTAGGACATAAGAAAGTGAACCGTTATTATTACGCCTCTAGTGAAAGTATGTTTTATCCCTCAGTCTGGCAACAATAGTACTAAAAGTCATTTTATTGGGGAAAAGGCTAGTAAGGTTGCGTTGCATTGGAAAATTATTGGGCAGTTTCACACACCCTGCTCATCACAGCCAACTTCAGGCTCCTACTTGCTGTTCAGGCTGTGGGTGATTCTGCAGCAGTGATTGGCATATCAGCTCTGCTCATCCTAGCGGAGCCTGTTAGATGGACATTGGTGATGGAGGGGTTTTAACAGCAGGGTAGAAGGCCAAAGAGCTCTACAGAGTTAAAGTTTGTCAGTAAGAAACATAAACACGCTCCTTTGCTGATAGGACACAGCAAGGAGTGATGTCACCATCCAAGCCAGGGCAGCTAGAGCAGACAGAGGTGGTCATAACCTAAAGAAGCTTGTGTACACAAGCAGGAGGTAAAAACTGCTCTAGCTCTAAAAGGCAACAAAATCTGAATAGCAGTGTATTTGGTAGTAGTCTTTATCTTCCTTTGCCTGCAAGTTCAAAGCTAATCACTTGCCAACCGCCTGTCTACTTTAAGGGCCACATGTATGAAACGGTTTTGGTCCAAAACTCACTTTTTCCCCATAGGCTTCTATGGGGAAAAAGTGAGTTTTGGACCAAAACCGTTTCATACATGTGGCTCTAAATGTCCGGGAGGAGGCAGTTTAACTCTGCACAATTATTCTGGAACATCTGTGCAGAGATTGTAGCTGCACACAAATTGTACTGCTTCATGGGTGGAAAGTCAGTGATAGCTGGGCTCTCCACTGAGATGCTTGATTACTTCCCTGCCTTCCCGATTGCTGTGCTTAATAAGCTCTGTATACACAGACAGGCAGGAAGCATCAGCTTCCTGCTTCCCAGCTGGTTGGTCACATGTCTGCCAGGGTCTGGTTACTACAAGAGCTGTTGGGTCTTATCAGATCCAGAGCAGCTCTGCCGTCAGTAGAGAGGATGTATTTCAGTTACAGGGGAAATTCTGGAAAAAAAAGTGATAAAAATGCCCTCCAGTGGTCTTTTTCTGACCTTATGGGGAGCTCTATGTAGTTACATAGTTTGTAAGGCCGATAGAAGACAAGACGTCCATTCAGTTCAGCCTATGTAAAATAAAATTGTGAAAATGACATAAAAGTAAAGCCTGTCATATCACGGAGAAAAAAAATGCAAAAACAAGTACAATAAGTAGCATGAAAGCATTCAAAGTTGTTTGTACTATGAAAGAGAAAAATGTGCCTAATGAGGGAGGGAGGGTGTAAATGGCTCAGTCAGGAACTAGTTAACTCTTTCATAGTGAAGAAATGGTGTTTTTCAACTATCATTCTCCATCACCAACGAAGTGAAAATTTGAGGATATCTAATAGAGAAAGCGCTGTCTGGTGGCCCGACACACACAATGCTATAACCTGTGTCATGCTGAATTTATGGCTTCTTGTGGGAACCTGAGGCTTGAGAAACCCTTTGTTAGGGCAGTGCCAGGATCACAATGGAGAAGAGGAAATTCACAGATAGATTTTCTAAAAAGTTAATGCCAACATGACATAGTCTTCTGTATAGCATTTTTGTGTGTGTAATTGACTTATGTAATGAATTTATATATTTATGTGCAGATAGATCCTGTGCATGAAATTTCCAGATAATGAACTAATCTGGGAGCCAAAATGCAGAAACCATTAGTCTATTCTTTCACCAATAACCATACAATTCTGGTGATAACATATTTGTGGAGTGTTATGTTTCTTAGTACTTGTAAAAAATAGTTTTTTTTTTTTTTTTTTTATTTGTGCTGCAGCTCCATTTTCTGCAACCAATGACTGTTTTGCAGTTTATGGAGCTTTGTGTAGTTTGTTAATACGTGTTTGGGATAGATAGGACTTTTTTATTTCAATTTTATCACTGGGAATTAATTTTTTTCTATAGTGCTAACCATACGAGATGAATGTTATATTTTAATAGATTGGACTTGTATGGATGTGGTGATGCCAATTACAGGCAGTCACCAGGTTACAAACAGGATAGGGACTGTTCTGAAGTTGAATAAGTTGTAAGTCGGAACATGTATATTTAATAAATGTAACTCCAGCACAAAAGGTTTTTTTTTTTTACTTTCAGATAGTGCAGGGAAGGTTTTTACATATGTTATGCTGTCTGTGTCCCTGTTAAGAAGATTTCACCTCTTGTGCTGCTGTGGCATGCTGGAACTTGTCGTTCCACAGCTACTATCTGCTGTGGAACATAAAACTGCAAGTGCCAGCATGCTCCATCAATCTCCTTTTGTGACTAGGAGACAGGTGTAAGTCTGGGACTGCCTGTTTGTGTATTTTTTCTATTTGTAAAATGGCAGAAGGGGGGTGGTATTAACTTTTTTCTTTTTATATTTTTAGTTTTAAAGCTTTTATTTGTAGTCTCCCCAAGTTACTTGGCCACTAGGGGATGCAAACATTTTTACACTGTTCTGCAATATATAGGTTTTGCAGAAAGGTGTACTAAGATGGCTCTCCTATTACATCCTGCTTATGATAGGATGTGTAATTGGAGTAGTAATATGGCAGCTACGGAGGCCTTCATTCATTGCATGGCCATCCCTGCGATCTGTCCAGTGGAGTGGGAGTGATCAGGCAAATGAACGGTGTTGCCATCGACACGATTGCCAAGGCACCTAAAGGGCTCGTTCACGCAGCTGATTTTGCCGCTGATTTCAGCCGTTCTGCGCACCGTATTTGTGCTGCAGTACGGCTGAAATCCGTCTGTCATTACGGTCATAGAGAACTATGGAATCCGTCGTCCTCTCACCCCGTCTTCGGCGAATACAACCTGGTGGGGTGAGAAAGTGACATGGCAGATTTATACGGCTGTGTAATGACGCCGTGAATAAAGTATGTCCTGATGGTGTCGGCGAGCTCCACCCCCCTACCCGTCCCCGCTGTCACGACAGCCGGCGTATAATGCGGGGGCGAAATCCGTCCCCCGCAATTACGTATTCAGCAATCACCCGTGTGAACTAAGCCCAAAGAGTTAGTATTCCAAAAGCAGAAAGATTTACCGGCTCACCGGAATCCCAGATGCACGACTTGCGGACCCAAAGGTTTCAATGTAGAGAGAAAAGTAATAGGATGACCGAGCGTCTTTTAAAAAGTGCCATAATTCTTTATTTGTAATCCGAAATAGCACAACAACGATGCAACACACTTAACAAACACGCCAACGCTTTTCAGGCCTCACGGGCCCTTCCTCATGTTGCATAAGTACAAGGTTCTACCACCACCATTTATAAAAATTATACCTAACCAATCCTGGGTCTATGCTATAAAACATGTGACCATGACAAAGATAAGATATTATATATAAACAGGAGTTTGTACAATGTGTTAATATAATACAACACCAATTTAAACCATATTGTTGATATTATCAGCAGAAAAATCTACAATAACCTTTTCGTGTGCGAAGCATACCGGACCAGTCCCCTCCTCTTTGTTGGAGGTATAACCCTTTTCCAGACGATTACTGACAATGTGTCAGTTCTCCGGTCATGGAATTTAAATACATAATGGGGCTGATTTATCAAGGCTCGTTTTGCACCAGAATTCTGGCTCGCATTTGGCACGCAGAAGAGCCAGCTATTCGCCACATTATTACCTATGTGTTTTTAGACAGTTTCAGACGCGTTCTGCGCCTCGTCCGACAAAGGGTGCGAGGCTCTACATGGGTTTGGCTCCGTGGGAAAGTGGGCGTGGCTTAAGTGCGGACGCGAAGAAATGCGACCAGAATTTTGAGTCGGCGTTTCCTGGTGTGAAAGTAAGACAACTTAATTGTGGTACAGAGTTATGCTAGACAGTTCTAGCCAGCACCATATTATCAACACTGTGATATATGTGGCACCATATGAAAACTTTCTAAGTCTAACTTTACACTGTCTAAAAGGGAAGCACTTTTTGATAAATCTGCCCCAAATGTGGCAGAAACCGCTGATATCCTAAGGAGGCTCATTTGATTTTACATCGAGAGATGTCTCCAGATTCTACTTTAAGTTGACATGACGTGAACCTACATATTGGGGTTTTGACAACTGTTTACACACGAAAGTTAATAGTATCCAACATAGTTTGAGTTAGCAGTTCACATAGGTCTTATATTATATTTTCTGTTACAAGTACATTGATAATCCTGATGTAATAATAATCATTTTATATTGCGCCCACATAATCCGCGAGTACTTTACAATTTGTGACGAGATGTAGTTATAGGAACAAAAGAAAGAACAAATTTTTATTTATTTTGCACAATTGTGAAAAGCTACTTACAGATGAGAGACACACGTGTGGAGAGGGCCCCTGACTCGCAGAGCTTACAATCTTATTAGGGTGTAGGGGAGATGACGTACAGGGTAAAAGAGCTAGACTTACAATGGTCCCAAGCCATGGTGGACAGAAATATGGGTTGTTTATATTGTAGAATTCGGATGACCCTGCCACCCTGTATATATCCAACTAAATACAGTTATTTGCCGGAAAATGTAGATGAGTGCGCAAAGAGTGTGGGGGTGAGGGGGGGGGGGGAGGGTGTTAGACATTAGAGATACAGGTAGGCCAGAGACAGTGATAGATGGATGTTTCTCGAGGGCCCCTTTTAAAGCTATGGAGAGTTCTGAGTGTGCCTGATTGTGCCCTGGTAGCCAAGATTCCAGAGAACTGGAGCCGCACGTTGAAGGTCTTGGATGACGGCTTGTGAGGATTTTCGATGATTGATGAATGTAACCTGATAGCATCACATGAGCGGCGAGAGCGTGTAGGGAGGTAGACAGAAGATGAGGTGAGGAGATGAATAGGGAGGAGCACAATGTAGGAGACCTTTATGGAGTGAGAGGGATTGAGTTATTATGTTTGTATCCTGTATTGGAGATAGGCAACCAGTGGCAGTGACTGACACAGGGTAGAGGCATCTAGTATAGCGGCTGAAAGAAAGACAAGCCTGGGCTGCTTGCAGTTCATGACAGATTGGAGAGGTGAATTTGCACAGAGGGAGACCGATAAGCAAGGAAGTTATATATAGTATGACTAACGAGAATGAATAAGATCAAGAATTAGAGTTTGAGTTGTATCCACAGTGAGAAAAGGGACGTATTCTGGAGATGTTCTTGAGGTTCAGGTGACATGAGGCGGGCAAGGGATTGGGATATAGGGGATGAAAGACCGAACGGAATCTAGAAATAGTACCCCAAAGACAGCTGGGCCTGCTGCCTGGTATGTTATGGTGGTGTCCACACTGCTGATACCAGGGCAGGGTAAGGGCTGTCAATAGATGTTGTTATTTGCTAAAGTTCAGTTATTAGTGAGGTTTAGATTAAGATACAGGGAGGACATGATGTCCAGAGACAGCAGACATAGGCCGTCCCTGGTGGTTTTGTAGCAACAGGAGTGATGTCTCGGGAGGAAGGTGTATAATTTGGGTGTCATCAGCGTAGAGATGGTACTGGAGCCAAAGTCTGCTGATTGGTTTGTCCAATGGGCTGTATAGATAGAGAAGATGGATAAGGACCAAGAACGGATCCCTGAGGAACCCCGACATCAAGAGGGAAATGAGGAGTGTAGAAACTGCAAATGAGACACTGAAGGACCGTTAGAAAGGTAATATGAGAACCAAGAGAGAGCTGTGTCCTGGAGGCCAATGTGGCTGAGCATGCTGAGGGAGGAAGTTTGTGATCAACAGTGTCAAACCTGCAGAGAGATCCAAAGAAGCAACAAATAGTAGTTGTCCCTGAGTATTTAGCAGTTAGAGATCATTGGAGAATTTAGTAGAGGCCGTTTCCGTGGATGTGTAGGGAGCGAAACCTGTGATTGCAGAGGGTCAATAAGAGAGTTTAGCGGAGAAGATAGCTGAATTAGGCGAGAGTAGACCAATCGTTCCAGGATTTTGGAGATGAAGGGCAGGTTAGAGACTGGTTCGGTAGTTTATCAGCGCAGGAATGGGTCCAGAGTGGCTTTTTCAGTAAGGGAGTTATAACATCATGTTTATGTTAGAAGATGAGTAAGAATCCCAGAGAAGAGAGAAGGTTAAGATTTGCAGTTATGTGAGAGATGTAGTGAGCTGAAAATAGGACTGGACAAGGTGGGAGGGAATAGGTGGTCACAAGATTAGGTTGGTGTGTGCGCGCCGACAGAGCAAAGCCTGACAATTCTTCCTGTCGTCGGGTCAAGATGCTGAGAGTAGAGCTGGGGGATGTGCGTGGAGTGGACCAGGTGGCTGCTGCTTGGGGTTTGAAATGAGATGTTTTGCCGGAATTTGGTACAATTTCTCTTAGAAGTGAGTGGCTAGTGTCTTCAAGCATGGAGGTCAGGCGACCGGTCCTGAGCTTTAGGCCTGAGAAGGGAGTGGATGGTGTCAAACAGGCTTTTAGGGTTGTTGTGTAAGGGTTGCGATGAGGTGGCGAGGTGAAATATTTTTGTTTTGGCCGCTGTGAAAGGGCCGTTTTGATAAGTCCTGAGCATAAATTTGTAGTGGAAGAAAATCTGCAGGTATCTTCGACTTCCTCCACAGATGCTCTGCACATCTGGAAATCGCTGCAGCGGGCGAGTCTGAGGCGTATTGCCATGGCTGTGGGGTGTCTGACACTTGTGGAGCGGTGTTGAGCGTTGCCAATGATGACCAGGGGTGGTGGAAAGAGTTTCATTATATTGTTTGGATGCCAGGTCAGGTGCAGGAGATGGGAGGAGATTGGGGGCAGTGAGGAACTGTATGGCGTCTGTTGAATTCCTGTGATGTTCATGGAGTGGGGATAATTCAGAATAGGAGACGGGCGGTTTATTCCAGAGATGGTGGAGAATTAGTAATAGTGAAGGAAATAAGATTGTGATCATAGAGAGTGTAAGGAGAAATTATTAAAGTTAGAGAGTTGAAGGAAACGATACGAAATAAACCATATCAAGAGAGTTATCCATTCCTGTTGGGTGGGAGATTTAGTAATACGCGAGAGGCCCTAGAGAAAAGGTTAGTGAATAGGATCTGAGAAGAGGCATAGGGAGACATGGTTGGTCATCGCTATGGGATTGTTAAGATCACCCATGATAAGAGTGGGGTATATCAGTAGAGGATAAGGAGGGAGCCATGCACAAAATTATCCAGAAACCTGGGTGCCCCCGGGGTGAGCCGAGGGGGTTTGTATCAGATACCACGAGTCTGAGGGAAAAATGGCTTAAAAGAGACCTGAGGTGTGGACATCAGAAGAGAGGGGAAAGTGAGTGAGGAGGTGGGAGGAGTGAAGGGACTGGTAATGCCAGTGTGGAGAGAGAAGTATGCCGACTCTTCGTCCTTACCCCGCACCCTAAAGTTACGCCCCCTCGCTCTCTATCTCTCACACCACTCACAACCATCGAGCTACAATTCCCCTCCCAAAAACCCCGCGATGTGGGGTTGAAGTGTAAGCCGCCATAGGTGAGAGCGGGAAGGAAGCGGTGTCAGATGTCTGGAGACATGTTTCTGTGAGGGCTAGCAGTTGAGGGAGTTGGAGAAACAGGTCCATGAACAGCAGTGAGTTTGGTTGCAGACGGATCGGGCATTCCCACAGAGCTCATTTCAAAGGGACTGGAAAAGATGTACAACGAATAGCAATTAGTTTGCAGGGTTTCTATGGGAGGAGGAGGTGGGATGAGCATTAATGGAGGGTGGCCGTGGTTAGGAGAATGTCACCATCTGCAGCAAGAAGCAGGAGAAAGAAAAGATACAGCAGATGGGTTCAGTGATGAGTATAGCCACTTTTTGTGCCAATATGTGACAGGTTGGTTGTGGTAATTGAAAAGTGGTAAGAGAAGTGTGTGATGAACCACATGGGTGAGAGGTAAGGAGCGAGGCCTGATGTGGATAAGATTCTCAGGGCAATAATTGGTGGTAAGCCAGAAGGTAGAAGGCTCGCAAGATAGACAGCAATACTGAGCATGGTGAATAGGTTTTTTTTTGTAAGCCAGATACTTACAAGAGAGACGTTCCTCCTACCCCCTGTTGCCATCTTCCGGTCTAATTTCGGTTTTATTTCAGATCAAAATCACTTTCATATCTGTTCACTAAAACTCTCTACATGGCTATATGACCCAAATGGTCAAGACTGACCCAACTAACTAATATATACATCCTATGTGGATGTTTCATTGATCTAAATCAGTTGGCCCAGCTGGCAGCAATGGGTGGAGTTACAAATAAGCCACAGAGTGAAGATGCTACAGGGGCAGAATGTCAGGTCACTAGCAATACAAATAAACGACAGGGTAATTATTTCAGGACAGAGATTAGGAGAAATCTAATGCAATCACATACCAAACACAAGCACAGCAATTATACATATAACAGCAGATACAAATGATGGGAGGTGTAGATCCACATATTCACATTCAACATAACCAGAACACAGTACAAGCAATTACAGTAAATCTGTAAAAAGAGGCAGGCAAAGTACATTTTTTTATGTGAACATTTAAAACAACCTTTGAATTTCAGCCAAGTAGGTTCGTGGTTTCATAGAAAGGAGAGTTTGGGACAAATAATGCCAAATTTAAACTTTTTTTTAGATACACATTTTATACCATTTTAAGTATTATCATAATATCCTATATCGTTGTAATAAAATTGGCAGATGTTTCAACATGATTTGATGATATTTGGTTTAAGCTCCTGGGAGAATGTATAGAAAACACCATTTTCATTTTCTGCTGTTTATATTCCCTGGTATCTCCTTTTGTTGTATGTCCTATATTCTAATAGAGTTTTCTCTAAGGTATATTTAGCAACTTTATTTTCCTGCTGCCCTAATCATCCATTGTGGGTATTGCCGTCTGTAAGTCTACATTTTAGAGCTTTATAAAAACATGTGTTCCTCAAAGTTATTAACATAAGGTGTTGTTACTTTTAAATCTAATATATTCACCTACTGTAACTGATTATATGTGGAGGGATGATTAGAACATGCAATGGAGTATTGAGTTTTCCCGCTGTATCATTTTCTATAAGATGCACTTTGTATGACTGCAGATGTCGCATCACCAATCAAAACCAAATCCAAAAAAGTAGTTTTATATTCAAAATGATATGTATATGTGAATTTCAATCCTGACAAAATTTGAATATAAATACGTAATGGAAAGATGGTAAAATGTCTGTGGCATCACCCTTACCAGACAATCACCAAGTCTTCAATGAAGACGACCAAACCAATATTAATATTGTTTGAAAAAAAAGAGATTATCATGATGAAAATATAAAGGGTACTCCCACCATACCATATAAAATAATAGCTAATAAGGTGAAAATTTGGCTCCCATTGCCTGCCTCCAGTTAATTTGTATATAATTAGTTCTGTGTTTGACTCAAAATTTATGTTGTTAGACAAAAAATAAATCGCTTCCACCATTTATAAGAGAGAGCAGTCCAATTCATTGTCTCGGGGATTGATTTATAAATTACATGTTGTAAATTTTTTTTAAGTAGTTTTTGAAATATTTCATGCAATTACATAATTCTCTCACTGAGCACCTGTAAAGCATCGTCCCCGCTAGTCCTGAGACCTACATTGATTAGGGGATAAAATTAAGTGAATATGTGTAATAAAATTTTTCTGAACATATCAATACAGTTCCTTTTTGAAATTTCATATTAAAATAAGAGATTTGTATTGAAATTCAGTAAAAAGTTTTCTTACACCAATCGCTTCATTGGAGCACTCCCTCTAAATCAAATATAGTGGATAAGACGAGGCAGATAAGGTGGATCAGTTATGTATTAGATTGAGGTTTATATGAATACCAAAATCGCTCAGTGTTTTACAAGACCTATCTACCTACCTTCCCTTAACTGCTGATCCAACCACAGAATATAATGGGAAAACTAAAGAAACTGGTTGAACTTGGGGTATCATTGGGTGTACTTACAAGAAACAACACAATATATCGTTATTCAATATCCTTCTGTACCTGCTTTTCATTCTTTTCCAAAAATACATAAAAAAACTTTTCCTCCCCCATTTAGACCTATTGTTTCAGGTATCTCATCTATAAATGAACATTTAGGGGAATTGGTGGATAGCCTTTTACAGCCTTTAATAACAAATATACAAGGTTTTATAAAGGACTCTAAACATGTTCTCCTATCACTTCAAGACTTTAAATGGGAATCAGATCACATTTGGATTTCTGCAGACGTCATATCCCTTTACACTTGTATCCCCCATGATTATGGTTTAGTTGCTGTTCTTTGGTTTCTTGATACATACAGTAACTACTCAGAAAAATTGAAACATTTTTGGTGGAAGCGATTTTATTTTTTGTTAACACATAATTATTTTGTGTTTGACTCAATTTTTCTTACAAATAACTTGTGGGCAGCAAATGGGAGCCAAATTTTTCACCTTCTTATGCTATTATTTTATGCATGGTGGGAAAAAACCTTTTTTATTTTCAATCATGATAATCTTTTTTTTTTTAATATTTAAATTGGTTTGGTCGTTTCATTGACGACTTGGTGATTGTCTGGAAGGGTGATGCCCGCCATTATACCATCTTCATAACGTATTTTTAAAATTCAAATTTTGTAGGATTGAAATTCACATATACATATCATTTTGAAAAACTACTTTTTTGGGGTTTGGTTTTTTATGGTGATGCGACGTCTGCAGCCATACACAGTGAATCTTATAGAAAAGATACAGCGGGAAACTCAATACTCCATGCATGTTCTAATCATCCCCTCCAAAACTATAAAACATCAGTACAGTATGAATTTATATTAGAACGTAACAACACAAATGTTAAAACATTGAGAAACATGTAAAGCTCTAAAATGTAGACTTACAGAACGACAAAAACCCACAATGGATGTTTAAAGGGCAGCAGAAAATAAAGTTGCTAAATACCTAGAGAAACTCTGTTAGAATATAGGAACAACAAAAGAGATACCAGGGAATATAAACAGCAGAAAACGAAAATGGTATTTTCTACTACATACTCCCAGGAGTACAAACAAATATCTCAAATCATGTTGAAACATCTGCCAATTTTTAATACAACGATCCGGGAAATATTATGAAATACTTAAAAATGGTATAAAATGTGTATCTAAAAAAAGTTTAACTCTTGGCAATATTTTGTCACCAACTCTCCTTTCTATGAAAACATCGAAACCTACTTGGCTGAAATTCAAAGGATGTTTTAAATGTTCACATAAAAATGTATTTCTGCTATTTTTTAACAGATTACATGAGGATTCTCATCGTATGTAACTAATGAGAATATAAAAATAAAGACCTATGTGAACTGTAACTCAACCTATGTGGTATATATAATATCGGTGAAAAGTGTCCCCAAACAATATTAGGTTCCACGTCATGTCCCAAATTAAAGTAAGAATCCGGGGACATCTCTCCGATGTAAAATCAAATGAGCTCCATAGGATATCACGGGTTTTTGCACATTTTATCAATTCCATGAAACCCGGGGAACTGACACATTGTCAGTAATCGGGTCTGGAAAGGTTATAACCCTCCAAAAAGAGGAGGGGACTGGACCCGTAAAACTTCGCACACCGAGGCTTATTGGATTTTTCTGCTCAGATCATAATCAACCATATGGTTTAAATAAGAGAACAGATATTTGTGTTATATTATTAGAGTATAATATATAGGTGTTGTATTATATTAACATTGAAAATCCTGTTTATATATATCTCTATCTTTGTCATGGTCACATGTTTTATAGCAGACCCAGGATTGGTCGGTATATTTTTATAAAATGGTGGGTTTTAAAAACTTGTAGTTATGCCATGAGGAAGGGCCCGTGAGGCCTGAAACGCGTTGGCGTGTTTTTAAGTGTGTTGCATCATTGTTGCTGCTATTTCGGAATACAAATAAAGAATATGGCTTTTTAAAAGATGCTGGATAGCCCAAAGAGTTTAGCAGCCTGGATTGGAGGTGTCTGTGAAACAGGCTGAGAACGGCAGGTCCCAGCTGTAATAATCAGCCGTTACCTGCCGCTTTTGGAGCAGGCTTAGCGAGTGAGCGCGCTCAGTAATCCCTTACCAGGATTGTGACTTACCAGCCCAACAAATATCAACTAATATCCAACTAATTATTATCTGTATTAGTAAAGTGCATGCGGTGCTCGGCGGTCTAGTAGTTCCTCTCTACAGTACAGTGCGGTACTACGTATTCTGTACTGTTCTTTACATGTGCCAGGACGAATGGGCCCATTGGGCACCAGGTGAGGGCGACTCCCCCCACCCCCCTCTTTTTTTTGGGGGGGGGGGGGAGGCTTCAGAACCAGTTGTTATGATTATGACAAACAGTAGTTGAATTAATTCATATTGTAGATTGAGAGAACACTATACTTCTATCCTAGGATAGATATATCTTTATCCCAGAAATGTTTATAGTCAATGCTGAATTTTTCAACCACATTTGCTTCTGTCTTGTGAGTCACTAGCGATTTCCGAACTTTTTTCTTCCATAGAGTAATATGAAAATTGATAATTCAGGTATATCCACCAAAATTTGGGTGCCCTCCCTAACGGTCCCATTTATAGAAATAAATGGTAGCACGTGCCACAATCCCTTTTCTGAAAGTTTTTACCCTAATGTTTTTTGCTTCAAAGGAAGAATACCCCTTTACGCAATGCATCAATGGCCGGGCACTTCAAATCTGCCATACAAGCTCCATCCACATGGTTCTGCTATGTTCCTAAAGGGAGCCTTTTTATGTTGGGGGACCATGTTTTATCAATTTTTGCTTTTGCTATTTTTTTTTTTAAAATGTTTATAGGTTTATGCTACCAATCAAAAAATGGGAGAGAAGTGGCTCGGTATATATGGGTTAATTGTTTGATCCTGAAAAAAAGCAGATAAATTATCAAAAGTGAAATTGAAAGTACTGTTAGGCTATGTTCACACGGCATCTGCGGGAATTCAGTCCGTAATTCGCGCCGGAGTCCCCAAATTTTACGGGCTAAATCCGCCCGTAACTACGGAAAACCCCGTTCCAAGAGAACTATGGAACGTTTCCCCCCCTTGCTTGGGCGAATCGCCGAGGGGGGAGAAATCACATGTCATTTTTCAGGGGCGCATACCGCCGCTAGCAGTGATTCTCTATGGGCCGGCGAGGTGCCGCCCCCCGTCCTCCCCCCGGACACGGCGTAATGCGGGGGTAATAGTCCCGCGTTAAAGCCTGTAAACATACCCTTAACCCCACCCATATAAATGATTGACAGTTTCCCCTGCATCCCAGGTATAGGGAAAGCTGTCAATCACTGTAGGGGGCGGATAAGCTGACTTTACTGGTCGGATTTTTCCCCAGAAATCTTGTTCCAAATCATATAAACCTACTGTACATATCAAATCCTGCTCTCAGATTGGGCAGCATAAGCTTTAATTGCTTTTAATTGTACACTGCAATGCCCTAGAGCAGGCAGTCTGGCAAAAGTAACCCCCTACAAAATAATTAGTATCTCACAAGTGAGAACACCCCTCACATTTTTGTAAATATTTTATTATATTTTTTATAGGAAAAATATGCAGAAATGAACTATCGGAATGTAAAGTATCCTGCCCAGCTTGTAGTACAGTGTAAATTAGGTGTGCCCATATATAAGTAGGTGTCCTCAAAATAACTCAAAAAAAGTCTCAATGCTACAACTGGGCAAAAAGATCGTAAGTCTGGGATAAATTGTCTCCTTGATGTGACTGTTAAGATGGGAACTTGGAAGATTTGGTGGTTGGGGGGGGGGGGGGGAGTATTATCCTCGTGTTCATACTCCAAAAAGGAATCTTTTTGGGTAAATTTTTTTTTAAATTGAACTAGGTGGCCCAAAAATTGGGGGTCCCCCCATTAAAGAAACAAAAATCCACAATGGTCACTCGAAACTGTCAAAAGTAATAGTACATTTAAATTTACTGAAAATCAGACATTGAGTTTGAATTGCGCCTGATTTGCCATTTTCCCTCCATGGTGTCATGTGCCTAGTTAGTGTTACAAGGTCTCAGGTGTGAATTTGGTGTTATCATCCACATCTTCATATGGTCATGGAGGTTCAGTTCCCTAAAGGCAAAAAATGTTGAGGATCTGAAGAAAAATTTGTTCTACAAAAAGTGGCCCCTTTTTTTAAAAGAAAATTGCCAACCCCCTGAAACAGCTGGATGGGGGGCCAAGCCCCGTACAGAGGTTAAAAGGGAAATTTTTCCTTAAAAATTTGGGCTTGCCAGGTCGCCAAAGCCCTTTCCCTGTACTGATCAGATAAGAGATTGTCTTTTTAAAATAACATATAAGTGCTGCAGATTTTTGGGGGGTAAAGGTTTCGGGATCAGCCTGTCCGTGCTCAGACCATCACCAAAACAAACAGCAAATTGGTTGCATGACTGTTGTCCCAAAAAAGGGGCCTCTTTAAGATGATGCAAAAGAAAGCTCGCAAACAGTTCGCTGAAGAAAAGCAGACAAAAGGATTTTAATTAGGGAAACCTGTCCTGTGTTCTGATGAGACCAGGATAAATTTATTTGTTCAGGTGTCAAGGTGTGGGTAGCAACCAGGTCAAGTACAAAGACAAAATGTCTTGTCTACAGTCAGGTAGGGGGGGTGGAGTGTCATGGTTTGGGGCTGCATGAGTTCTGTCGGTGTGGGGACTACAATTCATTGAGGGAACCTGAATGGTAAAGTACTTTTAACTGTGCAGGCATGATCCCCCCTTCAGAAATAGGCCCCACAAAAAGTATTCCAATAAATAATCGCCAAACACACTTCCAAAACGACCCGCCTGCTAAAGAAAAGAGGGGAAAATGCTGGCTGCCAAGCTGCCTCCAGACTAAACCCCATTGGGCCTTTTTTGGACATTTGAATAGAAGGTGGGGAAAAGGTCCTAACATTCACCAGCTCCATGATGTATATGGAGAAGTGGAAAAGGATTCCGTGCTACAACCTGTGAAGCCGAGAACTCCCTGCCAAAGGGGGTTAAAAGGGGATCTCATACATAGATTCATTTACCCCCCCAAAACTGTTTTCTCGTTTCATTTTTGAATCAGTGTTTACTGGGTTTCTACTGGCCTGCAGGATGGAGCTGAGGACCAAGGGGATGATCTAACGACCACACTATAAACCAACAAACCGTACACCCCTTTTTGGGGAAAACACATTATGTGTATCCCTTTATTTAAATTGGGGCCCTAATACACCCACATTAGGAGAAAGGTTTTTATAGAACACTTTATAAAAAAAAAAAATCCCTTTTTTCTGTTTTGGGCCCCCATAATTTTCTCCTTACACCCCAACCATAATTTTTGTTCCAGCTACTTTACACCAATATACAGATGCTACAGAGGCTTAGTTCCATGTTGTAA